>LBNU01026083.1:28075-39755 GCA_014162995.1 Artemisia annua
AAAAAAAATATATTAGGCACCGTGGATGCAATTTTCGCTAAATCATAGGGACCATTTATGTAATTTACCTAAGGGACGGTGGATGCAATTTTCAAAAATTCAAAAGTAAAATGGTCATCATAGAATATTTTTGGAGTATCTTTATTACTCACATGAAGATAAAAATATTAACATTAATCTTCAAAAGGGTATTTTCTTTAGTTCACTGCTATAAAGATTATTTTTTGACAACTATAATTATTTTTTATGAAATTAACCCATAGAAAAAAAGTACTTTGCTATTTATGAAAAATAACCAAAATACGAGTAGTTTGTTAGGTAAATTAAATATTAAGGTAGGGCTCGAGAATTATCTACGTAAAACTACTAGAATTCATTTGAGATGTTTATGACTATAAATCTTGATTAAGTTTTTACATTTTACTATGAAGGAAATGCAGAAATGGTCCCTGTGGTTTGCCCAAATTGCAGAATTCGTCCCTGAGTTTTCGAAAGTGCAGGTGGCCTCCCTGTGGGGAAACTTTGGTTCCGTTTTGGTCCCTGTGGTTTGCTCAAAATTGCAAGTTTAGTCCCTGTGGTTTGCTCAAAATTGCAAGTTTAGTCCGTGGCCAGGGACCAAAATGGAACCAAAGTTTCCCCACAGGGAGGCCGCCTGCACTTTCGAAAACTCAGGGACGAATTCTGCAATTTAGGCAAACCACAAGGACCATTTCTGCATTTCCCTCTTTTACTATTTTAGTCATTCAAATAATTAGATTTAAACAGCTACACTAATTGTGTATATTAAATTTTAGGGTTAATATATTCAAATCTCAAAGGTCGTTCAATTATTAAATATTTTACTTTTAGGTTCTTATTTTTTAAATTAACTTATAGGCCACCCAAGTATTTATTTGTTTTCCTTTATACCAACCTCATTCGAATTCTTGCCGGATATTTATACAATTACGAGAATAAAACTAACTTTAGCATATCAACTAGTAAAATTAACAATTTAAACGTAAAACATTATTAATTACCTTAATTTACTTTCAACTAATTAAAGTTGCACATAAATAATAGCTAAAACGAATATTTTACATTTTCAATACTCGTTTGTGTTGTTTCAATATGTAGTTCACAATGATGGTACATTAAGTCAGAGTATTAGTAGTTTGTATTCATGTATAGTATCAGCGACATTTCAGTTCTATAAATTCCCATGGTTAAAAAAATAAATAAATAAATAAAAGACTTTTACAAGTATGTTGGACGATCAATTTTAGTTCTGACATTTTCAATAGACGGAAAAATTCATAATCATAGTAATTCATGGGGAATGAAGGGTTTAAGTCGTATAAAAGCAATGCATTTTTTAAAATGCCCCATTTTGGCACGTGTACTTTTTTTAAGTTGTAGAATAGCAATGTACTTTCATAAGTGTTTCAATCTGGTATGCGTACTCTTTTTAAGTTGTAGAATAGTAATGTACTTTCCATAAGAGTTCCAGTTTGGTACGTAGGATGACGTACCAAATTGGAACACTTATGGAAAGTACATTGTTATTCTACAACTTAAAAAAAGTACACGTACCATAACGTGATACTTTTGAAAAGTACATTGCTATTCTACGACTTTTAAAAAGTACACATACTAAAACGGGACACTTTGAAAAGTACATTACTATTCTACGACTTAATCTTTTTCCATAACGATTATAGCAATACTAGTATACTACTAACTTGAAGGATAACTCCATGGTAATTAAAATTGTTTTTTAATGACAACTGGTACAAGTTAATATAATCTTGTGAACTTAGGTTAGCGAACAACATCATATTGTGGAAAAATTTACTGGTGTGTGAATGATTTATAATTTGGATATTAACCTGAATTGTGTAATTACTTTCAGATTAAATTAGTATCTTGACCCTATTTGCCTCGAGTTTACAAAATCCTTTATAGAATAAGATATCGGCAACTTAAATCAATCAAAATCTTTAGATTGTTGTTTTATGTCATGTTTTACAAATGAGACCTAGAAATGTGGTTATAACTAACAGCCCAAATTCAATTATTTTCTGTTATTTACCAACCATTATGTTGGTTAGTAAAAGAGGTGTCTGTTGGGTTTTGGTAGGAAAATTTGTTAACAATGATTAGTAAAACCCGTTTATGTTTTAGGGCTCTTCTTCAAACCCTGCGAGAGGAGACTTTCCTTTGACCATAGCGTCTTTGTCGTGACGGTATCAAGCTAACTAAAATGAGCTTGCACTCCACACCTCCTAACTCTTCTTTAGCTGAACTCGTATAAGGTCGTTGGTCCCAAGTAAAACACAATCAACTGAAATAGCTTATAAGAGTAAAATTACCAACGCATATCATTATCAGCGTGTAGATGTGAAGTGTAACGGAAAATTTTATTTAGGGTGTATCAACTAATAAAAACAAAGAAGGTAAAATATGGAAAATACTAGAATAATTGGTAAAGATAATCCCCGTTAATAAATTTTGTTTGGAGGGTATTACACATTTTTTTTTTAATAATTATAAGTACTAATGTTGCATCATAAGTAAATAATTAGATAAAATCGAGGTTTGCACGTACTAGAAAAATACATGTTCAAAGGATAATTTGAAGGATATAAATAGCGCGAGGCGTAGCGTGACGACATGACCATGCCTCACGCCTTAGCGGTCAAGGCGAAGTTTTTGCGTTTATAAGGCGTGACACATAAGACGACACAAAATATGAAATATTTATATATGTATATGTAACACCTCGAAAATTTTATGAGCAACGAAAGTCTAATTCGGGGTAATTACGTCATAGGTTCATAGTCATAATCATAGAAAATAATTCAAAAGATAAGTTTTATATCATTCAATGAAAACTCAAATATTCAGAGTTACAAAACAATTTCCAAGTATGGAACGTTTCACAAAAGAGTGGTGAGTTTGAAAAGAATGATATGATTATTCCATAGAAAAGGGAGGTCCTGTGTGCCCTTTTAGCCAGCTCCGTGCCATCATGCCGCTTAGTTACCTGAGATAAACATGCTAAAAACGTCAACACAAAGATTGAGTGAATCCATAGTAGTTTAATTTGTAAATAGTGTGAACACAAGTCAAATATTTTAGAAGTAAACAATCAAGGTAGATAGGCCTTGATTAACCGGTGACATATATGCACACGTACATATATCGGGTGTCAATATTGCTCCTAAGCCTCACGAATCTCAAGCCTTAACATCGCGTCGACATATCATAAAAGATAATAATAATCACTTACACTACAAGGAATGTAAATGACAAAAGGGGCCCTCGGTGAATAGAAATGTGCAAAATTTCTATGTACCTCGAATATAGGCATATAGCACATCTCCTACCAAGTAATCACCTTGGTAGAGATGGGCTGCCATTCCGATAGATCTACCAACTATATTCGCGCTCACTCGCAAGTGATTAAGGTTCGTGATATGAGGGACTTGTTGCACGGGTGGTCAACTTAGGCAATATCAGGCAATTCATCGCATACATAAAAATACGTGTGTTCTATTTATCGCATGTATCTCCCCACGGGGTTTAAAAACAATTTAAAAGGTGAGACTATAAACTCACCTGTGAGATATTAACTTCGGTAGTAATGAAGAAGACTCAGATAGTACCCAAACAATAACGGTGACTTGCTACGAATAGCAATGAATGATCTCCGACTCGCGACCTAAATCAATGTGATATATATTATTATTGGCGATTCAAATTCGATGTATGAATGCCGTGTTTCACTTAGTAAGTATGATGATATCGATCTCGTTGTAATTGAAATTTTCAAAATAACTTGACATAATTATTTTATGTTCTCGACACGATAACGTATTTATCGTTTAATTATTCGGAGTCGTTATATCGTTAATAAAAATATTTACATTAAATATTTTTATTCGTAGTAAAATTTATTTAAGTTTAATAATATATATAAAGTATATATGTATATAATTAGTTTAAAAAGTATATATATATATTATATATATGTAAAAATGTAAAAGGGTTAAAATATTATTTTTTAAGTTTTATCCCCTTTACTTTGCAAAGTTACATTTTATACCCTTAGGTTAAAAGTAATTACATTTTTAGTCCAAAACATTTATTTTACACTTAATTCTTTAAGTTTTGATTATTTACAGTTTCTACCCTCAAGTTTATTCAAAATATCATAGTTTCATTATTATTCGAAAGTTTTCACAGTTTTACACCTTTAGTCCCTTAATGAAAATATTTTGCAAACTAAGTCCAAAATCTAGTTTTTGAAAAGTTAACTTTTATTTTTATAAAAGTTATCATTTTTATCTTATAACATTTTATAAAAGTCAGTTTTATAAATTAAAAACATTTCAAAAATCTTTTTAATTTCAAAACGAAAATCTATTTAAGAAAACATGTGGGCTCGTTAGCCCAGTTTGGGCCCAATTCAGTTTTAAAGATTTTTAGAAAAACAGTCGAGGGAGCATAGCTTTGGCTCGATTAAATGTGGCGTTCGATCTATATTTTCTTGCATGATTTTCTATCTTGGTTAAGCTCGATGTAGAGATTCGAGTGACTCAAAAATATATATATGTTGTACGTATAGAAACGAAAATACAAGGGCCTTTCTAGGCGTGTCGAGGACTCGAGGTGTTTTTGATATTTGTGTTAATTATAAATTTAGTGTTTTAAATGCAAAGTGTCATGCATGTTATGCATGAAATCGAAAGTACGTATAAAAGATAATGAAAAGAGAGTGATCCAACTTACAACACCTTTGTGGTGGTGAAGATCCACACGAATACGAGACGAGGAAAAGAACAACGAGTACAACTTGGCAACCTTATCGAATATTAACCCACGTTCACAATGGTAACAAAAGTGATGTTAAATCGACCCAAAAACCTTGTATAACCGTTCGTGTTTTGACAGTAGCGAGACAAGGGAATGAATATTTGTGATATTTGTGAGTTTGTGAAAATGTGATGAGAGTGTGATGAAGTTGGGTGAATAGTGTGGTATTTATAGGGTAAGTTTGGTGAGATCCATGTGTAAAATGTGTCTAGTGTGCTCTCGTGGTGTCAAACGAATGGAAACAAAAGGGTCAAGGTCTTGTGTTAAGTCAAGTCGAGTGTAAGAGGCACAAGAGAGCTATGATGAGGCTTTGAATTGTTTAATAGTAGGACAAGGTGGTTTAGGAAACATGTGAGTGTACTTAGGGGATTAAACTAAGAGAGAAAAGGATCAAAGGGGCTTTGAGAGGGAGCACAAGATCCCTTGGGTAATAGACTTTTAGAAATGTTTGGTTTAGTAATTGTGTAAGTGGTAGATTAGGAGGGGTTAGGGTGGCTTGGTGTTTGGTTTTGGTTAGTCGCGTACGCAAGGGACAAGGGACGAAGGTGTATGTCGGGTTGGGTGTTTAGGTGACAAGAAGTGAGCTTTGGAAATGACTATCGATGGTGTGAGCTTGGGTTGTGTTGGTGTCGAGTGGTTAAGGGACAATAAGAGGTTTTGTGAGAGTTTTGGTTTGTGTTGAGTCGAGTTGAACAAAGACAAGAGAAAAGAAAAGAAAAATACAATGTGACATGGAACCTTTGGTGTTTGTTTGTCGAGGCTGTTGGGTTCGAACAAAATCAAAGAAAAAGAAAGTAAGTTTTCGAGTTGTATTTGGCTTTGGTGTCGGGTTCGAAATGCATAGGAGGCAAGGAAAGAAAATCAATGTGTGAAAGTTTGATAACATTTGGTTTTGGTTTAATGGGCTCAAGAATAGCTGCGGCCCAAAGAAAGAAAAAGAATAAGGTTTGGGCTTGGGGGTGTTCGTGGCCCAAGGAGAGGAAAAGGACTGAAGTTGGGCTTGTTGTGTACTCGGCCCAAAACGAAAGAAAGAAAGAAGAGAAATTAGCCCGGTGGGCTTGGTGAATATCATAGGCCCAGTCCAAAAGAAATAATATAAAATATAAAATGTGGGCTCGGGTTCGGGTGATAACGTGTCGGCGTTGATTCGGTAATAAAATATATATAAGAAATTTGTCGGTGATCTTTAATATGTACGACCATAATATATATATATAATAATTATATATATATAAGGTATATATATATATATATATTATATATATATATTTATATATATATATAGTATATAATTATATATATATATATAATATATAATAATATATATATATATATATATAAATCGTATAATACTAGTTCTCGTCTATATATCACATATCGTTCGTTCATATTTAGGTTTCGCTTCGCAAGTGGGAGTCATTCGCATTAAACTCATTGGGTGATGCCCAAGAGTGACAATCGGTGATACCGGGTAACTATCTCATGCATTGGGTGATTCCCATGCATCGGGTAACTTTCAAAAGTATTTATCGGTGACACGGGTGATAATTTATATAAAAAAAAAATAAATTGGCCCGAAAAAATGGCTTCGTTATCATATGTTTAAAATAAATCGCTGTTTAGCATTAATAAATGACATGAAAAATTACTAGGTATTACAGTATATTATATTTCATATTATCGAGTTTACAAAAAAACATGACATAAGGCTGTATAACGCGTGACGTGGCGGCATTACTAAGCTTCACGCCTTTACGGAGCCTTTGCGAGGCCTTTACATGCCTTTTTCGTAATCTAAAATTAGGTGTGACCCATGCCACACCGCTCCCAAGTAGGTCCTGCAAGCTATCATCAATCACGTATGCGCGCTAAACGCAAAGATCAGACGAAGATACAAATTATCCGAATATGTGAACAAAGAAATTAATTAAATTCGATAGTCTAAACATAACTATAAAAATAATATAATGATATGACATTTATACTAATAAGAAATCGTAATATTACTAGGAAATAACTTTTTAAAATAAGAAAACTAACAAGAAGTTTAAAATTTAGCGTTTTTCTCCAAATATGATATTGAAAATTTGTTTTCTCCATCAATGTTATGAAATTGTTTTTAAACGCGATATTGCAGCTCTTCCAAATGTGTTTTCTCCATCAGAGCCTTGGATATTCTACGAAATATATTAAAATAATTTTTTTCCTTTTGCCATCACATTTCTTGCATCAGTTACAGCATGCAACAATTTTGTGATCATTTGTGTAGCTCTATTTTCTGGTATACTTTCTTTTTGTTAGTAGATACTTTTATGTATATATGCAGTCTTCAATTTTACACATAATATCTAATTTTAATGTTTAAATATATGTGGCAACGTCGTATTTATTGTAGCAAATGCGTACACTACACTAAGAGCACTCGGTGTCTTGACTGGTTACCCACGTTATTCGCTCCAATGCCTGCGTTATTGGCCACGTTAAGGTACCGTGGGTTCGCTTTATTCGTGCGTTAACGTGTTTTTTTAAAAAAAACAAAATTCATTTAACCCCCCTCCAACGTTAATATATCCGTTGGGTTTAANAAAAAAAAAAAAAAAAATCAAAATCACCTTTATAACACTATAAATACCCATTTTACTTCTCATTTTTTTTCACACATCGACAACAAATTATTCCCTACATTTCTACAATATTTATACACATTCTCCATAAATAAAAATAAAAATAAAAAAATACCCTTGTTTATTCACAATGGATCCGAATCAATTTAACTTGGAACAAACGAGCTGGTCCGATGTAGATGATGCAACCGACATTGACTTTATGGTGGCTGGGTACGAATATCACCGACAATTGGAACAAGCAGAATCATCACAAGCTCCTTTGCAGCGTACTAATAGCTACCGTGAACGTGAGGTTGCCGAAGAACGCCTGCGGAGCGACTATTTCTATCAAGGATGCAAGTATACGGAGCGTAATTTTCGAAGAAGATTTCGTATGAGCCGAAGACTGTTTCTACAAATAGTCGAAGGTATTGAATCCTATCATTCTGATCCTCTTCCGGAACATTTTAGTTTCTTTAGGAAAGGGCCTGATGCTTGTTGTCGACCTAGCATAAGTGCACTTATGAAGTGTACATCTGCCATTCGCCAATTGGCGTGCGGCACCTCACCTGACGCGCTTGACGAATATTTGCAAATGGGTGAGCATTTGGCACGTGATTGTCTTGATAATTTTAACAAGTGTGTTATGGATCTGTATATGTTGGAGTATTTAAGAACACCAACATGGTCCGACATTCAAAAGATATACGATTTGCATCAGCGTCAACATGGTTTTCCGGGAATGATTGGTAGCATTGACTGCATGCATTGGGAGTGGAAAAATTGTCCGGTTGCGTGGCAAGGGCAATTTGGTCAGGGTGATAAAAAATACCCAACATTGATGCTTGAAGCTGTTGCTTCGTATGATTTATGGATATGGCATGCATTTTTGGGATGGCGGGGGCGAATAACGATCTTAATGTTTTAGATAACTCTCCGTTATTCAACGATCTTCTTGTTGACGAATCCCCTAGAGCACCTTATATGGTAAATGGTCGTTAAATCCTACAATGGGCATGTTTACCCACAATGGGCATGTTTCGTTAAATCCTACACGGCAACAACTGACGAAAAACATGGTTACTTTAAAAGGAAGCAAGAAAGTGCACGAAAGGATATCGAACGTGCTTTTGGTGTGCTTCAAGGACGTTGGGGTATTATACAACAACCGGCACGTCAAATGGAAATTGTCAAGCTACAAGGAATCATGTATACTTGCATTATTTTGCATAACATGATTTTAAAAGATCAAAAATTTAAAATCGCGAAGTGTGGGTTGATCCGTCACCACGTTTTAGACGAGAAAGGTGGGTCGACAGATGTGAAACCCAACGTCGCATTAATAAAGAATTACGCGACCGAGGTACGCATACTCAACTCCAACAAGATCTTATGGACCATGTTTGGCAAAAACGTCTCCAACTTCAAGAAGAAGAAGAAGAAGAAGAATATTCCGAAGACAATGAATAAGTTTCTAATGTTTTGTAATGTTATTTAAATTCGTAATGTTATTATTATTTTTTTCTTTCTATTTCGTTGTAATTTTTTTTTAAGTTCGTATTGTAAAATATATGTGTTTTAAGAATGAATAAATATTATGTTTTTTAATAAATGTAGTATTTGTTTTAGTTTAAGGGTTGAATTTGAAAATATTTGAATAAAAGTTGAGTTATTGTGAGTTATAGGTAAGTTAAGGTAAGAGTTGTTTTTTGGTGAGTTACTGTGAAAAGGTTAAAGCTGATGTGGCGCTGACGTGGCGCTGAGTTATTTAATAACTCAAGTCAACATACCTAATGCTCTAAATAATACTGCCACTACCATGCATGTAGGTTTATGAGTATTTTTCCAGATTGACCGCGTGACATGTTTTGCTAACATAATGTATGGACAGTTTCTCATATTAATTAGGGTTTTGCTAATTTCTGCCCACTGGGTAAAGGATTAAGCGCAATTATGAAGACAAAATTTCATTTTAACTCAAAAAATTTATTTAATGAACATTTATTCATCTCTAAAATTACTATAATTGATCATCATTTTGATATTAATTAACTCTAACATTCTTTATATATATAGCTAATTCTTTGTCCAGTGGGCAGAGATTAACAAAACCTGATTAATTAATACTCCCTCCGTCCCAAAATTATTGTTTCTCGACAAAAAACACATAGTTTAAGAAAAGTACATTTATTACAGCTTTCTCTTTCTTACTTTTTGACAGAATGACAATTTTGCTATTAGGTAATTAATTAAAGTCTTCTTTAAGGTATGCAATAATAGTTTTAAACAATGGTAATATAGTAAACTTCGTTAAACTTCCCTATCTATTTTTAGTAGTGGACAATTAAATTGGGACATTCCAAAAAAAAAAACGTGGACAATAAATTTGAGACGGAGGGAGTAATTCACTAAACATTTAAATTTGAGGCGTGGCCACCTTATAATAAATGATAATCGACAAATCATGCTACCTACTTCGTACTTCCTTAACAATATGCGCCACCTTATAATTAATGCTAGCTAGCCTGTACATTCGTATGTATTCAGTTTTATATACTCTTAAAACATATTACTCCTGCTTTCTATGCAGGATTTTCTTAAAACATATTAATAGTAATGACACTAATATTGAAGTCCTCATATTCCTCTCACATTCTTGGATTTGTAAAAGGAATAGAAATTTCAATCCGAGTAGGTTTGTTGGATTTCTGATCCCAGTAAAGTTTGTACTCAAACTGTGTAATTGTTAGGGTGGCAATCGAGTCGTGTTCGGGTTGACCTATTTTGTTTCGCGGGTTATCGTGTTATTTTAACTTCTACCTAAACACGACCCATTTATTAATCGTGCCAAGAAACTCAACCTTAACCCAGACCTTCATAACATGTGTAACCCATTGTGACTCGTTTAACCTGTTTAAGTTAATAGGCCAAACGGTAAATAAGGTTAGTGGTTTGTCGATTTAACTGATTGATCTAAAAGATAATAAAAATAACATATAAACAACTACGCGACAATTTCAATGATATTTGAATACAATCGTAAGTCACTTGTATATTAGGTACATGACAAAATATTTACTCTAAATCCAACATAAAATCAAAGTTGCGTGCTTTAATTTGGGGTGGCTTATAAACATTAATGTTAGTGGCTTATTTATATAAATGAGTTCACAGGTTGGCCTGTTTAATGGTTACTCAACTCAAACACGACCCGTTTATTAAACGGGATAGATGAGTTGACCTATTTTTAACCTAAACATGTCTATCTTCAACCCAAACCTGTTTAACTTCGTGTTGTTTATCGTATCATGTCAAGAATTGCCATCCTAGTTTGTACCTCTAGCTTTTAGCTAGAGACCTTTTTTTCCCCTCTCTCTCCGTGTTCAAGAAAACAAGATATTTGTCAATTCCCCCGAAACTAATGTAACATTCCCATTTTTATCTCTTTCATTGAACGTATCTTTTCCACTTAGAGCTTTGATAAGTTAATTATTGCTTCTATTTTAGCCTAACCTGGACCACTTTGAAAGAAATAGTCTCATTTTTTTTATTCGCTACTTTAAATTGCAACCAATCCACCTCACTACAGCGTTTGGCATCTTTGGAGCCGAACAAATTCATCGCCAAAGGTTAAAAATGCCGTCGCTAAGGTTTTTTCGTATAATATTCATTCTATGATCCTTTTATTTCATCAATTCCTTTACCGTACATCAAAACAATTACAAGAGAATGGTAAACAAGTTTTTTTTGGGTAAAAGGGTTAATTCACCCCGGTAAAATTCATTACTCCAAAAAACGTTGAGGTACATAGGATGAGGGTGATATCCCTCACCTCAGTCCCTTAGGACACTTAAAAGAGATGAACAAGTGATTGAAACCAAAGTTTATATTAGCCGTAACTGGAACCAGAACCCAGAACCCATAAAACGTAATGTAAAAAAACGAAACCTAAAGATCGTAATATTCCAAGCCCTCTAATCAATATTTGATGCAAGTGCGTATGTATAAGGTAAAATCGTTCCTTATATAGTAAAGCATCAATCAGTAGCCGACTTTATATCATAGGATTGATAAGTGAAACGATTAAAAAACAACATAGGGCGGTTTTAATAAACCCTAAAAAAACGATTCACTTAGAATCACCTTTCATAGAAACGATTTGATCAACAGCAATGATAAAACATCATATGATCTATCAACAGGCATAATCAAAAGTG
>LBNU01026083.1:41802-52077 GCA_014162995.1 Artemisia annua
CCATTATTATAAAGGATAAACGATGCAACGATATTTAACCAAAAGGGACTAACGTGTAAATTATAACGGAAGTCACTTAACGACAGTTAAGAAAGGGACCATTAGTGTTATTCTTTTCAGAGATAGGGACTATCAGTGCAACTTTTAACTTCCAGGGACTGTGGGTGAAACTTTGAGCAAACCACAGGGACCATCTATGTAATTTACTCAAAAAAAAAAAAAAGGTTCCTATATGTATGAAAATAAGATAAAATCATCTATGTATTATACGGAATCATAAAATTAATTACTGTTAGGTCTGTAAAACGGGTACTGGCATAAAAAATAATGATCGTTAAAAGAGAATATAACACGATTTTATGTGCAGTTTTTATATAAAAATATATCTCTCTATAGTTGACACGTTGAATATCTGGCCATCCTTTCAGAGTTTCAGTTAGGCACAATATTTTTATTCAAGATACAAGAGTTACGAGAAGTAGAATGGTGTACGTGGATAGTAGAATTGACCGATTTTTCATAGTCGATCTTTAAATACTCTATAAAACACTGTGGATCCTCATTTCTAAGGTATATGCAATGACAGCGGGCCAGGATGCAACTTATAAGTCAGTTGTTTGATTTTGCAAAGGTGCGGTTATTTTTGGCAATGAGTAGAATGGTGTATAATACAGGGTGAGAAAAAAAACCTGAAAAACCGAAACCGAACCGAAATAATCGATCGAAACTAAAAACCGATGGTTCGGTTTTTACTTTTTCAAAAATCGAAAAATTCAGTTCATNCGGAAAATACGGACTATATTTATTGCCACCGATTTTATTTAATAAACTTTTGAGACCTAAATGATTTTTTATCCCTATAAATAGAGAAGTACAAGAACTAAGATTATATTCAGAGTATAGAAAAAAGATATACTATATAGGTATTTTATCACAGAAAATCCTTAAGAAATTTTAGGCCAAAGGCAAAAGCACATCCACTCTAATCAAACCTACTTTACAAACCTTAGATCCACATGCATTTTATATTTGGACATGAATTTACAACCTCTTCTGGTTGTAGAACCTATCACATACGATATTTAAGTTAATTAACTCTTCAAACTCATATGTTGACTTATCAAAATAGTGCATGCATTGATATTAAACACAACATTTAGGTCACTTAGTTAATACATTCATGTCAATAAAAGAAAGTATTACTTGTCTCTAAATGTTAATGAATAATTTCAGTAAGTTTAATGACATAACCGAACAGAAAAATAGTACGGTAATAAATAGTACGGTAATATAATTGAAACAAGGTGTGAAGTGCAATAATATATGTATGTATTTAAAAAGCAGAGTAACGTCAGTGAATTAAAATGCGAAGTAGAATAACACCCAGGTGAAATTAACCCTTCCTGTAACTAATATTATATACTAGATCATTTAGACTAGAAATATAGAAATTCATATAAAAAACCTAATAAAGTTAGAGTTCTTATGTAAGGAATAAGTAGTGAGGAAACCTGTTTCCTATGGATGCATGTAACTTGACGATGATTTCTTCTTCTTCTGTAGTGATATTCCCTCTCTTCAAGTCTCCTCTTAGGTAGTTAATCCATCTTAGTCTGCAACTCTTTCCGCACCTTAAAAGTCCTACAAAAATTTTGAGTAAGGAACAGTAAAATAGTTGGTCTAAGCCATTCAAACAACTAATCTAAACTCCGAGTATTCGTCATATCAGTATTAAGAGTTTTAGCTAAATTACCGTAAAACACTTCGGAATTTTTATGATTCAACAGCCATGGCTTCTATTATTTTAAGTGGTAGTGCAGAAGTTATAAAGAGTTGTTGATTTAGTAAAACATATGTCTTCATTTTCAGATACGTTAGGGTTGTTTCATTTGACATATTTTACATGACCTTTTTTGTCCTTTCTAAAATATATAGTGCATTTTTACTCTTCTTCACATTTAGAACATTTTATGTTCATGAAACAAAGTAGATATTGACAATTTTGGTGGAGGAAAAGGATAACCTTGCAGATATCCTCATTATCTTTTCCAAACATATACATGATCAAGTATATAGAATGATGCTTTGTATATAATTACCTGCATTCTTAGGTAAAGACCTCCAAGAACCTTCACCATTGGCTTCAATGTATTTGATCAATGTTTCATCTTCTTCAGAAGTCCACCTCCCTCTTTTTAGACCTTCCTTTTCACAACAAGGTGCTCTTCCCATTTTCACAAAATGACTTGTGGGTGTGTCTTTGTTTCAAAAATAATAAAGGGGGATATGTTACTTTTGTGGGGTTGATATGAAAGAAGTTGCCACACAACTACTTCTTTATATAATCATCTTTAGGAGGTGAAAACGGTTTGAAATATTCAAAATAAAATACTGTTGGTGAAATATTTATAAAGGTCACTATTGACGAGTTTTTGATGGGGATGTTTGTTTTTCAAAAAATATATCGTATTATCTTTTACCTTAGGTATGTTTGGCACACAAGATTGTTGAGAGATTATGCTTATTTTTTCAAAAAATAAGCTACTTAAAAAATAATCTTTGTTTGGTAGACATAACTTATAAGAGATTCTAAAAAAAATAATCTTTCACAATCTTTTAAAACTAAAGGTTATTTCATGTAACTTATAAAAATAATCTCTTTTTATAATCTCTAGCACCAGCACCATCTCCAGTTCAAGCAACAGTTTACTTTCGCCAAACATACCCTGAGGTTGTAAGAGGTTAAGGTGTTTATTTTTTCATTTTCAATAAGAGGCGATAAGATATATTGGATCTTACTTGTAAAAATCGAGGTGGAGTGAATATCGT
The DNA here is from genome assembly GCA_014162995.1 of Artemisia annua. Taxonomy (NCBI): domain Eukaryota; kingdom Viridiplantae; phylum Streptophyta; class Magnoliopsida; order Asterales; family Asteraceae; genus Artemisia; species Artemisia annua. The sequence continues at coordinate 44,632 of LBNU01026083.1, forward strand.
AGTGCCTCTTAATTGCTTATACTTTTGTTTTTGTTTTGTTTTTTAGTTATGTTTTTACGTTAATTATATTTACAATTTTATTCTTTTTTCAATTATATATACATATACATATACTTTTTCTTATTTTCTACATTCTTGTTTTAAAAAAATGTAACCAGTTACAAGCTTGCAACTTCAACACATATATATGTATAATAAACATTTAGACACATTTACCAATTTGACATAGGTATACATTGATATTTTTGAAACATTTAATGAGTTTATTTTTAACAAAAAAAATGCAATGTTTTTCATATTTAAATTGCAAAATTTTACATCAACCAGACATTTTACTATATCGAAAAAAACAAAAAACGTTATATGATTCAGATTTATACTTCTTAAGCACCTCTTAACACTAAAATGTGATAATCAAATTCAGACCTAAAATATTTTATTAAAACAAGCAACTTACTCAATGATATTCAAGTACAAAGAATCAAATTTGGAGCCTTTGGATTGACAAAAACCTAGTTATATCATACTCCCTCCGTCCAAAATTTATTGTCCATGATTGACTTTTTTAGTCTTTCTTCTTCAACTTTGACCTTAAATATTTTTGTGGGTGTTATATATTATTTGATGCAAAATATATAAATGGATTGGGTTTTAAGTGTACTTTTCAATGGTATAATTTTTCATTAAGTATTATATAATAAAAAATATATATTTACGGTCAAAGTTGAAACAACTTGACTTTGAAAATTCAAAGTGGACAATAATTTTGGGACGGAGGGAGTATAAAGGTATCAATCTAAAAGTACAGCTTGTTAAAAATAACACTTTTTTTTGGAAGGCGACTTTCAATTTTTTGGTTTAGAGTCGCACCCGCCACATTGACAGGCCCTCATCCACCACATACCCANACATTTAATGAGTTTATTTTTAACAAAAAACAATGTTTTTCATATTTAAATTGCAAAATTTTACATCAACCAGACATTTTACTATATCGAAAAAAACAAAAAACGTTATATGATTCAGATTTATACTTCTTAAGCACCTCTTAACACTAAAATGTGATAATCAAATTCAGACCTAAAATATTTTATTGAAACAAGCAACTTACTCAATGATATTCAAGTACAAAGAATCAAATTTGGAGCCTTTGGATTGACAAAAACCTAGTTATATCATATAAAGGTATCAATCTAAAAGTACAGCTTGTTAAAAATAACACTTTTTTTTTGGAAGGCGACTTTCAATTTTTTGGTTTAGAGTCGCACCCGCCACATTGACAGGCCCTCATCCATCACATACCCAGACTATGTTGTTTGAACCGGGCCCACGCTGGAGTAGTGGGGATGTAAACGGCTTCCGCCCGGAAACCGTACCGCCTCCACACGAGTTTTCTCGTTGGAGTAACGGCCGGATGAAAACCGGGGCCGGCTTGGATTCGAACCTGTGCAATTAATGTCTCACAGGCTCTCCTCTTCATTGCCTAATATCATTAGAGCTTGTGGTCCCCAAGTGAGGAATTCCCGGTCAGTCACCCAAACCGGTACTACTCTCACCCGGGTGAGGACTTCCCGGTTGGTCACTCAAACCGGTACTACTCTCACCCGGGTGAGGACTTCCCGGTTGGTCACTCAAACCGGTACTACTCTCACCCGGGCACGCTTAACTTAATAAGCTTTCACCCAATGGACCACAAGCCCCATGATGTTAAAAATAACACTTAGCCATTACTAGCATAATTATTGAAAAAAATATGAAGAAAAGCGTCATGAATGTAGTTCTCATAGCAATAATGCTCAAACATGTCATAAGTTATTTTTCAAAAATATATTGATTATTACATTTTCTATTTTATAGCCATCATATCCTTACCTTTTTTTTTATCAAGGTAAAAAAAGTTTGATGATCATCGTACGTGACGATTCATTTGGGTTCCAATGGCGCTTCCATTTTGCATTCATGTCTACTCCAACTACTCATTAATTATTCATCTGCATTTTCAAATTACACCGAGTACCTAAGTAAAAAATCTGCTTCTTGACAAACCGCCTGAGCAAATGTCTGGCTCATCCATATGTAATGCCAAGTACTCTAATCAACCATTTCGGTCTTGATCCTCATATCTCTTCACGTTGCTCTAATATAATAACCCGAAACCTATCATTAAAGTTGCTAGGAAGTTTAGAACCAAATAGAGGAACCTTGTATGAATACAATTATTGAAAGGATTATATGCAAATAACACAGCGCCTTTCACACTTGTCTTTACAGAAATGTCGAATGACACCAGTGCACACCGAAAGGAGCAAGCAAGCAAAAATGAAAAACGAGTTATGAAATGAAATGAAATGATATTAACGAGGAAATGAAAATATTGTGGTATTTTCATTTAGGGGCTAAACGGTAATTATGCAAAAAATAATATTTATCCGGGATAAATATTTAGGTATAAAACAACAAAACCACAAACCCATTAGGGTTATGAGACGTCGGTAGATTGCAAGGGAGGAGGTGTATGACTTGTTGTGAAACTTGAATACTTGTTATACACGTATTCTAGAATGATCCCAAAGGAGCCTATAAATGCAATAGCTTCCTAAGGCATTCGCATAACACATTCATCTAACCCTAAATCCCTCTCCTCTCTTCTATTTTGTGCTCGATCATTGACCAAGAACAAAACGGATAAAACTCTTTGGTCGAAATTCCTAAGTCGACACACATAGTTGACTTTTAGTCGACTCACCCTAATCGACTTCCTTAGTCGATTTAGGGGTTTACCAGGTTTTGTGCCTGCTGGTATGTGTGTATTTACACATACCTTTATTCTTATTTTACGGACCGAAATGACCAAAAACCGACCAAACATGCCAAATATATGTCGTTTTTGTGTTTTTACGTGTGCAGGTAAGGATATTTGAGAAATGGACAAAAATAACAAGAAAACGGCAAGAACCGAGCACGAGAGTGGAAGAAGGTCCAAAAGCCGATGCCGGGAAAGCAATTGATCACAATTATGCTTAGAATGTCAAAGTTAATCCTTGAAGATTCATTGTTGTCACAAATGGTCCTTGGATGAACTTTGCAATGATGACAATATTGGTCCTTGGAGTTTACAATTTAACAAACTTGGTCCTTGCAATTTTTATTACACTTATCTGCCAAGTCCATTATTTATAAAACCAACCCAACAATTAAATCCCATTACATAAACTCAAGCCCAATCCTGTTATAACCTACCCAGCCCTTCACCTTACAACCCAGCCCACTCACCCCTTGGTCAAAGCCAAACACCCACAGTCAAAGAATAATAAAATAACTCTTCCCGCCCCCTCTTTTACCCCTCTTTATCCAATTACTGTTCACGTATGAACCCTAATAATTCACCCGTGTGAAATTACCACAATTAAGGGTATTTCGGTACAATTACCCATAACCCTGACACATCTGGCAAGGGGAATGACATGTGGATGATTGTGAGTGGCTAAGACGCGTCATTGGATCAAATTGAGGCCTCTGATTGGTTAAAGGATGTCACAAGGAATCTCAAGAGGAATATTCAGTGGAGATGCCACTTCCAGAGGCTTCCAAAGACGCTCCTCCCCACAGCTCATTAGCTATATAAGCTCCTTCACACCCACGAATTTGGGTTGGTTAGATAGTGGTAGCTAGTGTAGGATAGAGTGTAGGTTAGGTATAATTTTAGTGTAACTTTCTATTTCAGTCTCAGTGTGTACTCATTTTCAACATTTAATAAAGTTTTCCAGTTTTAATCTTTCATTTTCAAGCAATTTAATGTTTTCAAATCTGTTTCAATCTTTCAATTACTGTTTTCTAAATTTCATTCAAGCTTTATGATTAGTTTGTAGTGAGTTTATTACTTTGTTTCTGCTTAAGTTTGCTCTAGTGATACTGGTCAACGAAAGTCAACGGTTTTTCGTGATGATGATTCTGGGTTATCTGATGTTAGATCTATGGTTTTTGGTGATATTAGAGCCTATCTAAAGATAGGCTAACTCAGGAAACCCCTTCATTGAGTCAAGGGGATAAGTTGTAAGATCCTTCTTCCATATTTTAGCTTTAACTTGCATTTTATAATTCATTAGTGTAGCGTCTGTGAACTCAGTTTAGATCTGTTTGTCTATGATTGTTTTAGTTGATTGTAGGTTTATTAGTGTTCATGTTATGCTATTAAATGCTTTAGAGTAATAATAGATGAAATCTGTCCTTGGTCCTGTTTGATTCATGAATCTGAGTTTTTGCTATTAATTGATGTTGTTTACTGTTCATTAGGTCTCTTTTATTGTTATATGATTCAATCTTATCAGTTAGTTGTAGTTTGGATGATTAGATCTGTGATAAGTCCATGTAATCTGTCATAAGGGGTGTTTGGATTATCATTGATCTGTGTGTTGTTGCTGTTTAGTCTCTGAATACACTACACACTTAGTCTTCATTAGGATGAATAAACTTAGTTATAGCTTAAAATCAGTAGGTTCTATAGAGAAAGTAAAAATTGGCTTGTAATCTTCATTACTGCGTTCATTTGATAGTTGTTGCTGCTGCATTCTTATTGACAGTTAGGTAATCTGTTAACGTAGTTGAAACAAGAGTTAAAGTAGCTTATAATAACATAGTAAGTTAGATTAGAGCAATAAATTCACTTTAGTCAAATCAATTGTTCATTGAAAAAGTCAACTATCACAGTTTAGTTGTATCATTAGGCTGCTGAATAAGGGTAAAATTAGTGTTCAATTGGTTAATGAGAATTAGGGCTTTTTGGTTTTTTGTGATCTCTGCTTGGTAGTGTACCTTTTGCCCCCCCTTAGGTTTCATTTTTACTGCTTATTAGAGTGCTTATATTAATCTGCAAGTAAGGCCTAGTTAGTATAGTTTGCTGTTTTTCCATGTTGACTGCATTTGGTTTTCTTAGATTGAGTACTTGGTTTATTTGCTTGATAAGAGTTATTTTAAGTGTGTTTTAGCTACTCTCTTAGTCCTGTGCCCACTAGATCTGTATTGTGCTTATTTGAAGCTTATTGGTGCTAATTTGTGTTCACTTTTGGCTGCATTTCTTCAATATGTATGAATTATGGTCTGATTTGATTTGTATGAACATATTTGAGTATTAGACACCTTCTGAGTCAATTTCAGTCAGTCTTGTTTCAAGTGCTTATAAATAAGCACTTGTAATAAGCTAATAAGCACTTTTCTGCTTAATTTTCTACTTTTCTTATTTTTCTCAGATTTCAAATATTATTTTAGAATTACTGAAAAAATTCCAGATTTATTTGACTTGTTTTACTATTTGTTTTCATTTTTAAATAGTTTTTAGAATAATAAATCATTTTTAATTACAAAATAAATCACCAAAAGACAAAAAATATTTTCTGATTCTATTTCTAAATTTCATTTTCAGTTTAATAAGATTTTTAGAAAAATAAATTTGTATAATTAATTTTTCATTTTATAATTAGTTTTAGTTTTCTTTTATTAAACAAAAATACAAAAATAGTTTTTAATTCATATTAAATACATAAAAAGTCAAAATAAAATTTTTCTTTTTCCTAAAATTTTATTTTATCATTCTAAAGTTTTAAAAATTACTTTTGAGCCCGTAGGTTTAGTCTAGCTTAAAATTCACGTTTTATTTTGTTAAGTAGACGTTTTTCTTAGATCGCGTTTATGTTTTTATCGTTTGTGCTTTAGATACTTGTACATATTGCATTCATTAGTTTACTTTCACCATTAATTCATGTCATTGTAGTATAATCTCAAAACCAAAATATATTTTTCCATTCACTTCACACGAGCACAATCGTACGTCGAAAACGCCGTCAAACCTTCGTTGGGACACGACCCGAGGAATATTCTCACGAATATTCCTTTGGAATAAACGTACTACAAAATACTCACATCAGTCCTGCATGTATTTAATTCATTAAGTAGTTTTGTTTTATTGTAATAGTAAGCTTTAATTCATCAGGCTTGATGGCCGGTAGTTTGTGAGTACGCAAAATCAAATGCCCGCCTTAAAATTGCTTTCCCATCAATTAAAGTTTATATGTTTGATGTCTTTGGTGAATTTATATTAATGCATTGATTACCTCTGTGTCTAGCTGAGCACTGCTTGGGCCGCCATACCCCTTCCTCGCCTATTTAATCTGATGTCTTTGGATAAGTAGGATATTCATAAGTAATCATTAAGGGTTTACTCGCCGATATAAGGAAACCAANAAAAAGGGAATACTTGTCACCAAGTATTCAACAAATTCCAAAAATATAATAAACATCCTCGGTCTTCCGTTGAAGGAGGGCGGTTGTAAACCAAATAAGCTTTCACAACAAAATATAATCGTGAAATCAATTGTTACCCGATTAGCCCATAAAGCGAAACGGTTTCAGTTGATGTAACGGTTAACAAAAAGAAAATAAAAACAAAAGAAAAAAAAATATAAAAAGAAAAAGACAAAAAGATTTTGATTTTAAGTTTTCTTTGTTAAAAAACCTAAAAAAATTTTCTTTTTCAATTTGATTTTTGATTTTATGTTTGATTCTTGTTTACAAAATACCAAAAATATTCTTCTTATCCTCTCACATTTGATTCTTCTTCTCAAACCCTCTTATGTTTAATTCTTATGGATCCGATTTGTGTTAAGTGTGGAGAACCGTTCTTTGAAGGTTCTTGTGTTTGGTGTACGTGTGAACAATGTGGTAGTGATATTCATGACGGCGTTTGTTGGTTTTGTAATTCTCCCGAGTATGTTCAAAGATCAATCCTTCAAAACGTTCCCGATTATTATCCAACACCACCACTACCTTCGTTCACTTGTTTTAATTGTGGGAATCCATCTGACGAAGGATTACCTTGTGGACAATGTTTTTGTAACCAATGTGGATATGTTAATTGTATATGTTACGTCCAGAGTGCTGAAGCGTCTTACGCTTGTGATACAAGTTTTGATAATTATCCTCAAAACGATTTCAATCATCCTTTTCAAAACTCGTATGAGCAAGTACCGTATTATAATGGTGATTCTTTTCAAAGTTCGCCAAATTTTCAATTTTCGGATAAAGTTATGGAGGAACTGAAATCTTTTGGTGAAATGCTACAAAAGTTTACGGATAATCGTTTTATTCATACTCCCGATCCTCACGAGAAGTCTATTGCAGAATTACTTGCTGAAGAGAGAGCGTCTAATCCTTTTAAGAATTTTAATTACTATGATTACGACGATGATGAGAAAATTACGATTGTTCTTAATCCTCACAAAGATTCCGTTTTTCCTCCCGTAGAACCCGAGGACTCTCTAAAAATGGGGGACGAGCCTCTTGACACTATTCCGGCAATGGAATCGGACGAATTCAATAAGTCTAGAGTTGAGAACCTTGTCCCAATCCCAAGTGAGTCTGGGGAAATTTCTAACGGTGAATCTGAAATTGTTG
>LBNU01026083.1:52581-66757 GCA_014162995.1 Artemisia annua
TATATCCAAATCTTATCGACTAATGGTATCTTTGGCATACTTAATAAACGGCCTTAGATTTATTGTTAGGATTACCCTTACCTTGAAAACATTGAGGACAATGTTTATCTTTAGTCTGGGGGGGGTGAATCTTCGATTCGATTTGACCTTGCACTTTCATTTGTGTCGTTTACTCATGCAACCTCGTTTTTCCTCAAAAATAAAAAAAATTGAAAATTTTGAAAAATTGTGAAAAAGAATAAGTATTGAAAAGTTGTGAAAAATAGAATAAAGTTTGAATAAGTGTTTTGACACCGTGTTGACTTTCCGCTAGCGAGAGTAGGAATAAAAGTTTTGACTTGATCCGGGCGTGTTGAGCCCTAGCTTGTTCCCTTAACCAATGATGATCACAAAAGCTTTTGCTAGTCTTGTACGCAAGGAGCTACTCTTTTGTCGGCTCCCGTACTTGACTTTTACATGCAGCTTAAAAGCTTCCGCTAGTCTTTTACATAAGAAGCTAGAAAACGCGAATTCTTTTATTAGAATTTGCAAGTTTCCGTAATTGACTTTATATATGCGTGGCTTGATTATCGGCTAAGTATTCGCGGATCTCATTATTTGAGATTTGTAGAAAAAGCGGAGAGCGAGAAATGATAGTGTTTATTTAGAAGTTAGATGCCATACGTGGAGTAGTGGTTCTCTTTAAAGCTCATCAAAGGTACTTGTGGCCTTTTGTTCCCATCAGCTTGTTTCACCCCATATCTTGTTTATAATAGTTAAAGATGTTTCGGTTTTGACGAAATTTAGTTCTTTATCTTCTTAAGAGAATCTTTGTTTGAAAAATTGGGTACACATCAAGGAAACACGCCATTGTCTCGAGTTGTATTGTATTGTATTTCGATGTATTGAGTTGTACGTATGTGGTTTCGGAGCTACCCTTTAAAGCCCGGTATTCATAAGANTTCTTTATCTTCTTAAGAGAATCTTTGTTTGAAAAATTGGGTACACATCAAGGAAACACGCCATTGTCTCGAGTTGTATTGTATTGTATTTCGATGTATTGAGTTGTACGTATGTGGTTTCGGAGCTACCCTTTAAAGCCCGGTATTCATAAGAGCTAAGGTGCTTTGAGACTTCGGATTGAGATCGGACCTTGGATCCTACTTCTAACCTAATAAGTTGGCGGTAGGTCTTGGATTGAAACCGTGAAGGTTCGGAGTTGAGAAGTTACTAAGGCAAGAAAAAGAAAGAAAAAATGAGAAAAAAAAGCAAAAAGTCAAAAAAAAAGTGAAAAAGTGAAAAAATCAAAAGAAAGAATTAGGATCGATGTTGAGATTTATGGATTATGTGCTTAAGTGTTAAGACTAAAGTTGGTCGCGCGTGAGGTGCATGCGAATGATCCTAGATCGGGCGCATGAGGTGCACGTGAATTGTACTCGCCAACTTATGTCTATTTTGATGTATTCCAAAGTCTTTGTATGTATGTATCCAATATCCTTGATGTGGACCTCATTTTTCGAGCAAACCTTCTTAAGAGAAGATGACTAACTACTTAGCGTTGAAATTCTTGGTATCTTTATCGGACTAACTCATATTGGAATGAGAAAATATGAAGCAATTCATTTCTCAACTTAATTTAAAAAATTCTAGATACACTAAGATATGGGAGCTAGGGGTTTTTACACAAGTAACTACGATGAGTAGTTTTGGCATCTAATTTGTAAGTAAACGGTGATCTCGTTTTTAAGCTTAGTTTGGGAACTCGTGAAAAATCAAGGATGACGAATTTTATCCTAATTGGTCACTTTTCTATGAATCGTGTTTCTACTCAAAGACCCTAAACGTTATTGAAAGATAATGAAAGTCGATACACCGTCACCCGAATAAAGTGTGAAAAGTTCAAAAGTAATAAGTATAATAAATGGTGGAACAATGAAAATGGAATAACGGGGCGTTTAAGGGAATAAATGGTTTCATATCTCTTTCAAACGTTTTGCTACTTTTCAAAGTCAGTAAAAAGAGGTTTGAAATTATTTATCTCTAAAGCGTGATTGAATCCCATTGCGTGAGGACACGCAATACCTTAGTCTGGGGGATTTTGGTATGTGTGTATTTACACATACCTTTATTCTTATTTTACGGACCGAAATGACCAAAAACCGACCAAACATGCCAAATATATGTCGTTTTTGTGTTTTTACGTGTGCAGGTACGGATATTTGAGAAATGGACATAAATAACAAGAAAACGACAAGAACCGAGCACGAGAGTGGAAGAAGGTCCAAAAGCTGATGCCGGGAAAGCAATTGATCACAATTATGCTTAGAATGTCAAAGTTAATCCTTGAAGATTCATTGTTGTCACTATAATTACCTGCATTCTTAGGTAAAGACCTCCAAGAACCTTCACCATTGGCTTCAATGTATTTGATCAATGTTTCATCTTCTTCAGAAGTCCACCTCCCTCTTTTTAGACCTTCCTTTTCACAACAAGGTGCTCTTCCCATTTTCACAAAATGACTTGTGGGTGTGTCTTTGTTTCAAAAATAATAAAGGGGGATATGTTACTTTTGTGGGGTTGATATGAAAGAAGTTGCCACACAACTACTTCTTTATATAATCATCTTTAGGAGGTGAAAACGATTTGAAATATTCAAAATAAAATACTGTTGGTGAAATATTTATAAAGGTCACTATTGACGAGTTTTTGATGGGGATGTTGGTTTTTCAAAAAATATATTGTATTATCTTTTACCTTTGTAAGAGGTTAAGGTGTTTATTTTTTCATTTTCAATAAGAGGCGGTAAGATGTATTGGATCTTACTTGTAAAAATCGAGGTGGAGTGAATATCGTGGTGCCTCTTAATGGCTTATACTTTTGTTTTTGTTTTTGTTTTTGTTTTTTAGTTATGTTTTTACGTTAATTATATTTACAATTTTATTCTTTTTTCAATTATATATACATATACATAGACTTTTTCTTATTTTCTACATTCTTGTTTTAAAAAAATGTAACCAGTTACAAGTTTGCAACTTCAACACATATATATGTATAATAAACTTTTAGACACATTTACCAATTTGACTTAGGTATACATTGATATTTTTGAAACATTTAATGAGTTTATTTTTAACAAAAAACAATGTTTTTCATATTTAAATTGCAAAATTTTACATCAACCAGACATTTTACTATATCGAAAAAAACAAAAAACGTTATATGATTCAGATTTATACTTCTTAAGCACCTCTTAACACTAAAATGTGATAATCAAATTCAGACCTAAAATATTTTATTGAAACAAGCAACTTACTCAATGATATTCAAGTACAAAGAATCAAATTTGGAGCCTTTGGATTGACAAAAACCTAGTTATATCATATAAAGGTATCAATCTAAAAGTACAGCTTGTTAAAAATAACACTTTTTTTTTGGAAGGCGACTTTCAATTTTTTGGTTTAGAGTCGCACCCGCCACATTGACAGGCCCTCATCCATCACATACCCAGACTATGTTGTTTGAACCGGGCCCACGCTGGAGTAGTGGGGATGTAAACGGCTTCCGCCCGGAAACCGTACCGCCTCCACACGAGTTTTCTCGTTGGAGTAACGGCCGGATGAAAACCGGGGCCGGTTTGGATTCGAACCTGTGCAATTAATGTCTCACAGGCTCTCCTCTTCATTGCCTAATATCATTAGAGCTTGTGGTCCCCAAGTGAAGAATTCCCGGTCGGTCACCCAAACCGGTACTACTCTCACCCGGGTGAGGACTTCTCGGTTGGTCACTCAAACCGGTACTACTCTCACCCGGGCACGCTTAACTTAATAAGCTTTCACCCAATGGACCACAAACCCCATCATGTTAAAAATAACACTTAGCCATTACTAGCATAATTATTGAAAAAAATATGAAGAAAAGCGTCATGAATGTAGTTCTCATAGCAATAATGCTCAAACATGTCATAAGTTATTTTTCAAAAATATATTGATTATTACATTTTCTATTTTATAGCCATCATATCGTTACCTGTTTTTTATCAAGGTAAAAAAAGTTTGATGATCATCGTACGTGACGATTCATTTGGGTTCCAATGGCGCTTCCATTTTGCATTCATGTCTACTCCAACTACTCATTAATTATTCATCTGCATTTTCAAATTTTTTGGGTAAAGGGATCTCCACCCTGGTAAAATATATTAACCAAATAAACTTTTAAAGTACAATGGAATGTGGCTGAAGTACCACATTAACCTCAAGCAAACGCTTGAACAACCACTAGAACATTTATGACATGCCATAAATGAACAACTAGCTACGAAAAACTAGGACAACCATGAAAGAAAAAAACATGCACGAATCAACATCGCATATTACTTCCTCAATTTGCCTTGGACCTTAAAATCAAACATCTTGTTAAATTCCTCCAATTGCCCAGGTAAATCAAGAACCTGGGCAGCGTAATCATCAGAAAAATAACCTTCAAGCTCGTTTTGTCCTCCAGCTGATGACAGGTAACTACTCATAGGATCGTCTGGCTCAAGAACCTCATCATCACTATCAGATACAACCACATTACCTACCTTAGAGAAAGGATTACCCTTCTTAATCCCCTCAACCACCGGAACAGGTTTCCCATTATCATCCACAAGCGTTCCTATCCCATCAATAATGAGCTTTTCAAGCTTATCAATTTTCTCGACGATAGGGGTACTTGGTTTACCAACCTCAATAGACTCATCAACCTCATTGTCACTATCAATCTCCATAACATGACTGCTTTGCTCCCCTTGTGTCACCCCAACCTCAGGCCCCATTTCAGAATTGGTCACCTCATCCATAAGCGAACCAAATGGATTCTTAGTGACGATATCACTTAGATCATCATGAATATACTTATTAGAAGTATGCACATCACTTTTCGCTTGATTAACCGGATCTTGCGCAGCATGCATATTAGGACCACTAGCATTGTTGTTAGTACCATTACCTTTTGAAGACGACGCTCCATCGGAACCCACTTTCTTTTTCGAAACTGGCTGCCAACGATAATTCAATGTGACCCTCGGTTTCGAAAAACGAACTCCATCAATAACCTGAGTGGGCCCTTTACCCTTACCTTTTCGTTTGGTAGCTTCTACAAATCCTTCCTCATCACCATTATTCTGAACACTATGTTGTTTAACATTCTTAGGGCATGCAGCATCAATATGATCAAAAATTTTACATGAAGTACAACGAGGCGGCTTCCATTCATATTCAATATCAACACGCACCAACGAATGACCTTGCCCATTAGAGAATGGAATAGCCACAACCACATGATCCAATAACTCGTCGAGAGATGAAACTTCCACAAGAGCACGAGCATATGAATTCTGACCCCAAGACTTAGCACACATAGAGCTAGTATAGGAATCTAACATAATAGGCTTACCAATTTGAGTCGTAATCAAGCTTAACCCAACCTCTGTATAAGCAACAATTGGAACATTATGTAATTTCAACCATACGGGTGCTGAAGTAACTTCCTCCTTAGCAAGCGTAGTATTAGGGGACCACACATTAAGGAAAATAGGCATCGAACGTATCAACCATGGCCCCGACTCTAACACTTTATCCATACCATCCTTATTGGAGAATTGAAAAAGAAAGAACCCATTATTTAACATAACACGTTCCAAACCATATTTAGCCCACGTATTCTTCACATAATTCTCCACAATGGGGAAAGCAAGCCGTTTCCCAATAAAATACCCATATAGTGTATTAACAAACCTCGCTGAAACATCATTAATTTCTTTCAGTGGGATTGCAACATGAGCACCCTCCACCCGCTCCTCAGTACGCAATTCACATAAGTTAACGGATTTAAACGAATGCTTTGTTTGAAACAACGAAGCATAAGACAATTTAGGTGCTGTTTTAGATCCACTATTAGTATCATGATTAGCATTAGAACCTGTTGAATTAGCCGTAGCAGCCATGGAATCGACTGACTCCATAGCGAAAGAACACTAAATAAAAACCCTAACTAAATAAAAACGAAAATCAATGGAAAAAACCCTAGAAAAACCCAACAAACATTGGATTGGTTAAGCAGGAATCGACCCTCATTGAAACACAAAAGATCGAGAAGAACGTACCACAGGCGAGATCCAAAAAGAATAATCGAATCCGAGAGACGATTAATGTAGCGATCGATTATGGTTAAGGGATAAGGAAATCGCCATCAAGGGGAGTCGGTTTCCAAATTTTTTGGGTAAAGGGATCTCCACACATTTTCAAATTACACCGAGTACCTAAGTAAAAAATCTGCTTCTTGACAAACCGCCTGAGCAAATGTCTGGCTCATCCATATGTAATGCCAAGTACTCTAATCAACCATTTCGGTCTTGATCCTCATATCTCTTCACGTTGCTCTAATATAATAACCCGAAACCTATCATTAAAGTTGCTAGGAAGTTTAGAACCAAATAGAGGAACCTTGTATGAATACAATTATTGAAAGGATTATATGCAAATAACACAGCGCCTTTCACACTTGTCTTTACAGAAATGTCGAATGACACCAGTGCACACCGAAAGGAGCAAGCAAGCAAAAATGAAAAACGAGTTATGAAATGAAATGAAATGATATTAACGAGGAAATGAAAATATTGTGGTATTTTCATTTAGGGGCTAAACGGTAATTATGCAAAAAATAATATTTATCCGGGATAAATATTTAGGTATAAAACAACAAAACCACAAACCCATTAGGGTTATGAGACGTCGGTAGATTGCAAGGGAGGAGGTGTATGACTTGTTGTGAAACTTGAATACTTGTTGTACATGTATTCTAGAATGATCCCAAAGGAGCCTATAAATGCAATAGCTTCCTAAGGCATTCGCATAACACATTCATCTAACCCTAAATCCCTCTCCTCTCTTCTATTTTGTGCTCGATCATTGACCAAGAACAAAACGGATAAAACTCTTTGGTCGAAATTCCTAAGTCGACACACATAGTTGACTTTTAGTCGACTCACCCTAATCGACTTCCTTAGTCGATTTAGGGGTTTACCAGGTTTTGTGCCTGCCTAATTTGCATAGGTTCGGAGCCCTAGCTCTAACTGTGAAGTACGGGTTGATACCTGACACTGTCCAAGTGGTGCTATTCCAAGAAACCCTAAGAAGAGTTCATGAAGCATCAAAAAACAAGAAGGAGGCGTTCCATGCAACTAAAGAAAGGTCAAGGAGCTAGCTTATACGTAGCAGGAATAACAAGTAAGTAATCCTAAACACCCTTCTTATGTGTTAGATTAGGTTATATCAGTGATTAGAAGATCTGACTATTAGAGTTTTGGTCTACGCGGCTTTAGGTATTTTCCGTTTTGCATGTTATATAGTCGTTGGGTGACCACCAAATCCCTACAGTTATTCCAACACAAACAAAAAAATCGAGGTTCACGGAATAAACATATGCTTGTATAATTGGGAAGCATGATAAGTCCATACTCCACATTATAGCTTTATCCTTGGCTTTCAAAGATTGATAATGAAGGGAAGGTAAGATAATTCTGTTTGGCTTTGACTGAAAGCGGAGAAAACCCAGGTCTACATATAGGTTTTGGATCAATAGAATCCTCCAATTGCTAAGGAAAGAATATCTGGATTAGTCTCTTTGTCATTGCTACTGTCTTTTATGTCTAGTTATCCTCTCTTTGTCATGCTTAGTTATTTTGCATTGCACCTCATTCTAATCTTGCTTTCTTACATTGTAGAACTAGACTTTGTCCCTTCCTTTTAGTTTTACTCAATTAACGTTAATTCCTTGATCTCGCCTAGTTCTAAGCTTAGATGGAATAGCTCATTAATAGATTCAATTTTTCTAGCTTTTCATGTCTTTCTTCCTTCAACTCTAATTCATGTCATGAATTGTTAAGTCTAGCTATTGGCTAGAAAGAATAAATGTGAATCACCAAGATTATATGAAACAAAAGAACAATGATGTCCACATTATCTTGGTGATTGTGCTACGTTCGCGATTGAAACTAGAATTAAAAACTTATAGATTTTCGTCACCCAAATTATTACATGTAAGGTGAATCATCTATAGGGTGAAGTAGCTAAAGCTAAGAAACTTTGAAAAAAACATAATACATTGGCGATCTATATGCATGCATATAAAACCAAAATGTGAATCCAATATGCTTCCCACCGTGTTTATCTTCGCACACCAACTTGTAGAGCTCCATATGAGACTCATGTGGAAACAAACGAGATGTCAAATCTCAAGATCGTCTAGACAACTAAAATGATTAGCGTATTTAAGATAAGAGGGTTATGGCGTAACCCTTTACTTAAGGTTACGCCGTAACCATGTCGAGGTTATAAATACAAGCCCTAAATTATGTTTTTTGATATCACTTTCCACCACCACTTTAAAGGGATGAATTACGGCTTCATCAAGGACGAATCTCTAAAACTCTCAACCTTATTCCAAGGGAGAAATCGAATCATATACTCATTAGCTTTAGCATCAAATCTTGTAACTGTATCGAATTCAATGTTTTCTTTCATTATGACATTTTACATTGCTTTTGCTACATTTTATAATTTGAGAGGCTAAACACTTTATGTGTTAGCCTACTTATGAAATTATTATTTCCATGATTATTGTTTTTCCGTTTATTATGCGTTTTATGTGTTTATCAATCTAGCTTGTCTATGAACCTCGTGTTTTGGATTTGTGGATGGTAGGTAGTACTAATTTAGGCTAGCTTGAATTGACCAAAGGACCCTACCCGGTAGGTTGCGAGGTGTGTAAGAATTGACCAAAGGACTACACATTTTTCGCGTAAGAATTGACCAAAAGACTACCTATCCTAGCAAACATAGATAAGAAATACGGGACCTTGACGTATGTGTGAAAAATGACCAAAGGACCACACAACTTTGTACAGATTAGATCTAGATTGATAGCTGGTACTTAATGAGTGAAATCGACTGTACGACTGAATTGACCAAAGGAGGTACGGGTTTGGGAATCATAGATAGGAGATTTAACCAAATGACCCTAGCGACAATTAACCACCACATAAAGCAATACTAGACAATTCTAGAAAAACTAAGTCAAGGATTATTAAGATTAGTAACTAGGTTAGCACATCTTACTCTCACTGATTCATTTTCAATTTACTTTTCGTTATTAGTTTAATACAAATCATTTCAAAAACCCCTTTTGTGACTATTAAGACTTTGATTAAAATCCGCATCATAGCTCTTGGGACGACCTCAGTTTTACCAAACTAGACTACCCATGGCCGGGTACATTGCCCGACAGTGCTTCGTAGATAATAGGTAATCGAGACTTATAAAATTAAAACGTGATCCGGGTAAAACAAGCATCACTTAGCAAGACTTAAGACAAGAGCCTCCTGGGTTATATCCCGTGAAGTTGCATTTTGATATTTCCTTATGATGCAGTTTTGGGATTTGAGTACTTATGTTTTGGATCTTGTATTATCCCGGTTGTGGGAGTATTGCGACTTCTATCTATCTTATTTGTTATGCATTTAGTATTTCTCTATTGTGACACCGTGTGTTCCTTCCTGTTATAAAGTCATACCCCGATTACGCTACGATAATCTAGGGTGTGACAGTTATATTCGTGGTATGTAACTCGAATGGAAATCATTTGGTGATACTTGATTATTTGTATGAATCGGTACTCATTGTGACATTTACATCCGGGATATAGGGTGAGCGGCAAAGACACCATGTACATGAGGCTATATGTCCCTTCTTCACATACAAACACATTTCCCTATGTAATACATGGGTGATATCTAACGATCTTTGAGTGCTTAAATTCAATTCTTTTTGAACTAGCTACAAATTTCCAACGTAGATCTATGTGCATTAAGATATGGTGTTCATTGGGCAAAATTTAAAAATCCTCTATAGTAATATCTTAAACTTTAGCTGCATTAAGATTCTATTACAACTGAATGGTAACAATTAGCTTTGCACGATACCAACCATTCTCCACCCAATAAGTAAACTTGCAAAGTTGCAATGCTTGTATGGATGGGAGTCAGAATGTCAGATCGATCAAATGATAAGTGGAATTTTATAGCATCTCAATGGACTTGAAAGCTTATAAGATATCTCTATTATATTGGTTTTATTGGTTTAGTTGGCTGGGAGTGGAAGCTCCTTTAATTTTTGTTTGGTTTCGCAATTTCACAGGTTGGAGCGGAAGCACATCAAGAATATAGTATCTTGGATTTGGTCTTGTTTTGTTTAGAAATCAAAATTTAGTCTTTAATTCAATGTGAATTGTAACTGGGTTTTCTACCCAAGCTAGAGTGACAATCTCATGATGTTTTGGATAAAATTTTCAATGTATGTTTTTCTTCAAGTTTTGTTTACGGAATTTCAATAATATTTTCTTTATTTCAAAAAAAAAAAAAAAAAAAGCCCGAAGAACCTCAAGGTTACATACAACTCCCTTTCTTGTTTAAGGAGAACCTCAAGGTTGTATTGCAGAGTCCAAAACGTTATTTTCGACAAGCAAGTTCTCAGAGAGAGGTTGATGATCAAATAGTCAATATCACCAAACTAAAGTAATTGCGACTTTAGTTCTAATAAATCAGCAACCTGTTACTTAATTATTAGTGTATAGAATATTAGAATTCAATTAAAAGACTACGAACCGTCTATAAGTACTACGAGACACGCAACGTTGGCATGTCCTAAAAGTCATACTTTCAACTTGAAGCAGGGCGGAGCCAGGATTTCAAGTTAAAGGGGGCTGAAAGAAAATTTTAGGTTGTGTTTTGGTTTGGGTTTGTATTTCGGGGTCATGATCGACATCGTCTATTTGCTTATAAAAAAAATCAATTGTCCTTTTTTTGCTCATGGGTTAACCTAGACGCATAAAACTTTTGCATGAGAAGTAAACAACAAGTACAAGTGAATGAACTCAATGAAGACATGAAGTGATCATTAATGTCTAACAAAAACTATCGATTAAACACAATTCAACGTAGAAACGGATTGAAGAAAAATTCAAGGAAATGAATTTTAATTGTGAGCATTATTAATAGAACAAATCATTAAAAAGCATTCAATACCGTATAATATGAGCAATTCTTTTGAGTTTTGATCGGTTTGTTTCACTGGTCTTTCGCTTGACTCTTGAAGAGTTACAATTTCTTTTATTTAATTAATATTGAATCAATAATATTGGTAGGGGCTGACTATTCCTATTCTTAAAATTTTGGGCTTTTGAGCTATATTATAGTGAACTTATTGAGCTAGTTGGGGGAGGCTTAGCACCCACTAGTCCCCCTATCTCCTCCGCCCCTGACTTGAAGCAAGTTAGAGTAATATGAGTAATGTCTATCAATATACAAATGTAAGCACATAATTCTTCGACTATGTATATTGTTATATACACACGTAACACACAGTTGGTCTTGCATGTATTCCAGTATTCGACTATCGTCACGAAGTCTAGATATAAATAATACATTAATATGAAGTCAGGACTAGGCTACAAATAAAGAATTTATATTTGAGTTTGTGATCAATTATTTCGTAAAGATTAAAAATGAACTAGTAATGATTGTTTAAAAGGAAGTGAGTGAGTGCTCTCAACCCTTGTAACAAAAAATAAATAAAACATGATTGGTGAATTATTTTCTTGCATAAAAATAAATTAATGTGAATCCTTATTGCAATGTTTGATCTGTTTTTTATGATACGTACGTGATCTTCAGTTATTTCATTTGCTAGCTGTNTAATTACGACTTTAGTTCTAATAAATCAGCAACCTGTTGCTTAATTATTAGTGTATAGAATTCAATTAAAAGACTACGAACCGTCTATAAGTACTACGAGACACGCAACGTTGGCATGTCCTAAAAGTCATACTTTCAACTTGAAGCAAGTTAGAGTAATATGAGTAATGTCTATCAATATACAAATGTAAGCACATAATTCTTCGACTATGTATATTGTTATATACACACGTAACACACAGTTGGTCTTGCATGTATTCCAGTATTCGACTATCGTCACGAAGTCTAGATATAAATAATACATTAATATGAAGTCAGGACTAGGCTACAAATAAAGAATTTATATTTGAGTTTTTGATCAATTATTTCGTAAAGATTAAAAATGAACTAGTAATGATTGTTTAAAAGGAAGTGAGTGAGTGCTCTCAACCCTTGTAACAAAAAATAAATAAAACATGATTGGTGAATTATTTTCTTGCATAAAAATAAATTAATGTGAATCCCTTATTGCAATGTTTGATCTGTTTTTTATGATACGTACATGATCTTCAGTTATTTCATTTGCTAGCATTTAGTCAATACAATAATTTGATTACGTACTGACGATGCATGCTATCGGATGGCTTGTTTTCTTTTCTTTTTTAAAAGTAAAGAGATGGTGGACTCTGGATGTAGTAATCATGCTATGACTTGTTAAATTCAGTCAATAATCGATATGAGTCTAAAGTCTTATGTCATTAAATTTTGAGCCTCCATTTATAAGGTGACACGATGTTGAATTGAAGGGATAACCTCTATGGAAGTTAAAACTAAAAACTACTCATCCATTCAATGAATGGCATTCAGTGCCTGATAATTATATGTGACATGCATGCTAATACTGGGTAATGAGATTAAGTTTTCCCCATGAATTCTCATGGATAGTAAGTCTTTGTTTGTGCGCGGCATATATTCATGTGTTCGTGTCCATTTTCGAATCCATTCCATGATCACTTCCAAGAGACATATAGGAAAGTTTGAATCTAATACCTCTTGTGAATACATCAAAAAGCCAGACCACTACGGCACTTTGATGGTGGTTATGTTAATATTTTCGTATATTGAACTTCTTAATTGTCACTAGTTTAACTAATAAATATAAAATATGTTAGCCACTATATATATATCGTGATTGATGCATTGCTTCAGCTAGCATAACAAATTTCATTCTAAATTTTAGCTACTAAACTCGTACGTGCGTTCAAAAATGACACATGATAGTCTTGTGGTATTAGCAATAGCAATGATATATATCGAAATGATTAGAGAAATTCCATTAAAGGATGACACTTAGTATTCATCTTTTAATCTTAAAACCACATATGATCTCCTAATTAACACTACATAATAACCATGGACACATATGCAAATAGATACGAGAAACACATTAAACTAAAGAAATTGCTAAACGTAACTCGAAGTGATGTGTTAAAAAATTTAGAGATGCATTAATTGTTTATCCCTTTAATAATATATATATATATATATATATATATATATATATATATATATATATATATATATATATATATATATATATATATTTGAACGGCTCCAATTTTATTAGCAGCTAAGAAGGAGCTAGCGAATAAGGAAAAACAATTACAAAATACAAAGCATTTGGTTTTGCAACCACTATGTTGACGTATACGTCCGGAGCGTATGTGCCGGACGACAAATACTTGGCCGGAAGGCAAGCAAAGTAGCCGGACGGTTTGGAGATCCGGCCGGGTATTGCTGTCGAAGATCCTCTTGTTGAAATTAGGATTGCGGTTTCATGGTTGTTGCGATCGCCGGCCCCGTCTCTGAGTCTCAGGGGTGTTTGGAAGGAGGACCAGTCATACTCAACCTCTGCGTAGATTGAATCACGCGGGTCCCACGTGTGGCGCATTTGTTGAAGTAAACCTTGCTGGGGTCACTTTTGTATAATCTTCGGAAGCTGTCCTTCCGGATTGTCTACTACACACACCGAAACAGCGCACGTTAGTCTCGCCTTGGGTTTTATCCCAAGACCAGCCTCCGCCGTAGAGTAAGAACAGTGGTAATACGAAGGGTACTGCTAATAAATTAGAGTAAATGTTGTGTGTTGTGTTGTGTGTCTTAGTTTACTAATAATAATGAGGTTGGGTATTTATACTACCCAACGCTCGTTACCTGTGTGTATTGTGTACAGTGGTCGGCAACGTACGGTGCAACAGTAAGCGCGAGGGACTAAGCGGAACAGTGTCGCCGACGCTGAGACGCTACTCCAAAGGAGTAGGCTACGAGTCCACGTGGTTGCAACACATCCTGAGAATCTGGGGATTGGGAGCGGCGCACGGTGGGGTTTTTGAGTGGCGCAGGCTCCTGTGGACGGATGATAGACGTCCT
>LBNU01026083.1:66964-79075 GCA_014162995.1 Artemisia annua
GGTTCAACCCTATCGGCACCAATTGGGAAAAGTGCACTTTAAAATGCCTAATCACAGCCAACAAAAAAATTGAGAAGGGGATCCTCACCCCTCCGGTGTCAAGCTGTTGCGGATATATACCTATCTTATCAGCCGGAAGATTGTTCATGGTCATGCCGGCAGGTGGAAGGACGGGGTGTAAGTCATCCGGAATGTTGTATGTACGGCATATGGTATCTAACTCCGATTGGGTCAACTTAGATGTCTTAAGGTGCATATCAAATTTCACTCCTATTTTGGGGGTAGGTTTCAGCCTAGGAACTAATGCCTCCTGCTGCCTCCCACCGGCCATGTTTCAAAGGAATACCGAAGGAAAGAACGCTAAAAACGAAGGAGAGGGAAAATAAAACTCACCTCAAGAGAAGAAAGCGCTGTCCGGAAGAAGATGAAGTAAAAATGCAGAGCTTGTGTGTGAAAAATAAGGGGTAAAACTCTCTATATATAGGGGAGCACATGGGGAGAAGCGAACCATCACGTCAGTTAGAAATCGCCGACGTGGCTCGATCTCAGCCGTCCACGCAAGGGCGGGAAGATGCGTGGCAGGAGCTTACTGTGCAAGGGGTAAAAACAAAAGCCCACGGACTCTTCTCTCACACTTTTTTACTGGGCTTGAAAAGCCCGTTAACACAAAAGATACTATGACGACCCTCTTTTACGCAAAAGATAACGCAATGGCAAAATTGGAAGTATTGCATCATCGGTTTAGCACTCGATGACCCAATACTGGGGGGGACATGTTGACGTATATGTCCGGAGCGTATGTGCCGGACGACAAATACTTGGCCGGAAGGCAAGCAAAGTAGCCGGACGGTATAGATCCGTCACAAGCCTGCGACCACTCCAAAACCCCACGTGCGCCGCCTTCCCAGATTCTCAGGGATTGTGTTCAACCACGTGGACTGGTACCTACTCTATTGAGTAGGTCTAGCTCGGCGGACACTGTTCGCTAGTACCCTCGCTTACTGTTCACCCGTACTTGCGACCACTGTACACAAGTACACACAGGTAACGAGGTTGGGTAGTATAAATACCCCAACCTCATTTATTATTAGTAACTAACACACACACACACACACAACATTTACTCTCATTTATTAGCATACCCTTCGTATTACCCCGTTCTTACTCTCACGCCGGAGGCTGGTCTTGGGATAAAACCCAAGGCAAGACTAACGTGCGTGTTTCGTGTGTGTAGGTACGACATCCGGAGGACACTTCCGAAGGATTATAAAGAAGTGGACCCCCAGCAAGGTTTTACTTCAACAAGGATTATATATATATTTGAACGGCTCCAATTTTATTAGCAGCTAAGAAGGAGCTAGCGAATAAGGAAAAACAATTACAAAATACAAAGCATTTGGAATTGCAACCACTACGACCAGTTTTTAGAGCAATATACTGTATTCTTCTACTCGAACACCACTCAAAAGCATTTGACACAATAACATTAAAAATACTACTCCTTTTCATCTTCATTGACTCAAAAAGATTATTATTCTGATACTTTCACATCACCAACATAGACGATAGCTTCCAACACCTTTTCGTTTTTGAGACTACAATGCATCGAGTCTATCCAATCTATATCCACGACGTCCGCAATTGATAAAACAATTCGGTTGAACCATATCAAGCCAACAACTTTATGTACCACCAATTATGCATATTTTTATTTCTTAAATCTAACACTACGTTTAGCAAAACTTTTAAATCAATGGGATAATTTCATGTTTATCTAATATAAACTTCAAAATGTTATACATGCCCAATTTACTAGTTGATAACGCACCGTAAAAGATTTAAACCACTAATAAAAGGTCTATAAAATACCAACAATTAACTGAAATCTTAAGCATAACAAAATCACACACATATATATTGTACCAATCTAAATTACTTTACACATTTTGTCGTAGCTTAATCAATATTGTGTCAAGACTTTTGTCGACACCTCCTTGTCTATTACGAACTTTGTAACCTTACATTTGCCTTTTTTCATAGAACTCAAGTACAAATAATATATGACCTTTCACATTCTAAACTTTATTTGTTGTTGAACATCTTTCCTCTATTGAAAGATAGCGTCCTCCTCCTTCTTACATCTAGATCTCGTTTTCTTTTGGTATGTAATTTTGTTAAGATCGGAATCCTACCTATGATCTTTTTTGTCTTTACAAGATCGTAATCGTAAGATAAGATCAGGATCCTAAAATTATTCTATAATGTCATTTTTTAATGATCTTTGTAATATTATTCAAATCTACAAATTATTATATATCATAACGAAATTATATGAATGTTTCCTGAATATGTTGTCTTAAATTACGAATATGGAATGTTTAAGAAGAATCACATGTTATTTTTTAAATTATATAAAAACATAAACCATAAATTTGTAGTTTTTTAGTTGCAGACCGAGAAAAGTAAGATTGGATCGGAGTAGATATTAAGATCATATGGTTAAGATCGGGATCATATAAGATTTTAAGCTTGTTACGATCCTACGTAGGATCCGGATCGTTTTTACTTTGTAGAATCGTAAAATCGTAAGATCCTCAGGATCAGGATCGGGATCTTAACAACTATTACTATCGTTTGTGTTATTTATCAAAAGAACAACTTTTTCATCGTTTCCATAGATCATTTTAATAGAATTCGAACAAATACAAAACTAAGAGATGGTAATGTAGCATAAAAACTCCAATGCTTTTAAGATATTGGACATAAGCGAGTTGGAGAAGTTACTTTTAACAACAAATGCTCATCCCATAAACTATACACATTTATCTCGCACCAAACTTTAACCGCTAATGCATTATGTGAAGAATATCTTGTGAAAGCTAATCGACTACCATGAACCGTTGCATGTGTGCCACCGATCGAACCTTAGTCATCGTCGTTTATCCCTTCTTTAGAAGAAATAAATAACACAGCTCACTATTTCTATTATTACTCTTACAACGGTATGAGTTAATTGACGCATCAACGACAGTTGCTTCGTATTCAAATAAAGTAAACCCAGCGGGGCTGTAGCAAGCCTTTGGGTTCTAGAGACAAAACGATAGTAGCTTCGCATTCAAATAAAGTAAACCCTGCACGCTGTAACAAGCCTTTGGTTCTCAAAAGACAAATCGCTCACTGTTTTGCATATAATTCTCAAATTGTTTAAATTAGTTGGTGTTGTAAGCAGTATTGGATTCGTATTTAAATTTTAATATATGCTACCGGAATCGCAGCCTTTAGGCTTCTGAGGCGACGACACGTGTCCGAGCTGTTGCTGAAAATTAAAGAAAGAAAAATCACTCTTTTCCAGATCTACTTGGCTGCGATTAACTAGTATCGTTGTCTTTATCAGCAAATTGTCTTTGAATTTATCTTTACTAATAATCATGGTTTTTTTAATCTCTAGTTCGAGCTTTTGTGATTTCGCAGCTCGAATACATAAGATATTACATGATAAGGTAGATGGGTCAAGCATTCTTATGGGCTTCGCGTGCCTCTTTTTTTAAAAAAATGGTTTAGGACAAAAAAAAAAAAAAAAAAAACGATTTAGAAAATTAAATCACGGTTTTGATTAAAAGAATTGATGAACATTTAATTATTATTGAAGAACCAAAAGATATATGTTACCAAAAGTCATGTATTCAATTTTATTCGTTTGGTTTTTCAAACCATTAAGCATCTGATTGCTTGGTTGATTTGAAACTAAATAATTGGGGAAGAAGGTTTTAGAATCAGGCTTTAGGGACTAGGGTTTATCATGCTTGAAACTCACCCAGGATAGGTTAAATATACACGTAAGATGTTTATTGTAAGATGTTTATTAGCATATGTGGCGTCACATTAGATTTTTTTTGCTGATGTGGGCGAATTTTTTTGTTGATGTGGCTTTTATGGGGGTTTCTTATGTGGCATGGGGGTGCCATATAAATATTAGAGTAAATTACACCGTTGGTCCCTAAACTTATGCCGGTTTCATACGACATCTAAAAACGTTAATCGTTGCTTTTTTTATCCACGATCTCGAAAATATTATGCCGTTGGTCCAATTTTCTGACGGTCGTTAGTTTCGTTCGTTATCTCCGTCCTCACGTGCACAGCACATGAGGGCACTTTTGTCCTAAAACTTTTTTTCTCCTCTTTGTCTGTGATTTCCACTATAGCAACTGTTATCCTTTCATTCTATTTGTTTAATGTTTTTTTGTCCTTTCATGCACTTTTTTATACTTTATTTTTTTGTCCTTTAATTGTTTATTTATTACTCCCTCCGTCTCAAAATAAGTGTCCAGTTTGACTTTTTAGAGTCAAACTGGTTCAACTTTGAACTTAAATATTTTTTTCATGTTTATATAATATTTGATGAAAAATTATACCAATGAAAAATACACTTAAAACCGAATATATTCATATATTCTGCATTAAATATTATGTAACACCCACCAAAATATATACGTTCAAAGTTGAACCAGTTTGACTCTGAAAAGTCAAACTGCACACTTATTTTGGGACGGAGGTAGTATATCCTTTTCACTTTTTGTATTATTTCTAATTTTCAATCTCAAGTTTAAATGCATTGATCTTCATCTTTTTCCTCAAATTTGTTCTTGATTTTTGATTATTTTTTAAAATACGTTCATTAATATGGTTACAGCCCAATGAAACCAGTTGACAATGGGGAGATGATTTGGGTGGATAATTTCCCCAAATTAATTTAAACCCATCCATCAATAAAAGGAAGACCAAAAAAGGGAACTGAGGAAGACCAAAGCAGGAAATAGAAATGGAAAAAGAAACAGAGTAGCTTTTGGCGATGGGTTTCTCCGAGGAATTAGTGTTCCAAGCCCTTTCACCCACCGGTGGTGTTAGAACCTAAGTTTTAAGCGTTTAAGTCAAGTCTCGGTTATTTCATCATTTGTAATAGGTTGCTAGTTTATTTAAGTTATTTAAGAGAGTCATGTAAACATGATAAGAGTCCAAACGTTTCCAATGGGCTCCAAGCCCATTCGTCTAGTAAAGGAAGGAGAGAGGGAGTGTTGCCCTAGCTCCTCTCCTATAAATAGGACCTCATGTATCCATTCTCTCTTGTTGGTTATTTCATTTACATAAGGAAACTCTTGCACTTTTATTCTTCATATTTGATCTAATCAACCAAACTCTATTTCTCATCTCATTTCTATCATTTCAATACTTGTGTTTACAATATGGTGACCTAACAAGTGGTATCAATCGCCAAAAGAAGGTGTTAGTTTTTTGTTTTTGTTTTCTACGAACCAAAACTAGTTTTTTAACTCGTTAATCTTTGAAAAAGTTTGCAACTTTCTTGTTTGTTTAGTGTTTTTATCACATCTTTGTCCTCAAACTTGTGTTACAAACTCAAAACAACCAACAAAGTTTCAAGTTTTCTCAAAAATTATAGATTCGTACAACTTGTACTAGTTTTCGAAAATTTTCAAATTTTTGAAAAGTGGTTCAAGTTTGCAACTTTCTTTAAGATTTCATCATTTTAAGGTTAGTTGTACAAGAATCTTGGATTAAAAACGTGTTTTTGGATTGCTTTTAACAAAAACAAAATCTGCCTAGTTTTTGCATTTTTTCGAAATCTTTTAAACCCTAACTTTCGAGATCTTTTGTGACTGCTCCTTAAGTGTTTTCGTTGGTTACTCAGTGCTTTTCTCTCTTGTATAAGAAATAAAACACTTCGACTTGTTGGATATTTTCGATATTGTATAATCTCGAAAATTTGTGGAATTTTTTTCGAAAATTTTGAACTTTCGAGATCTTTTCTGGCTTATTGAAATCTTTTGATTTTCGAGATCCTTGGAAAACTTTCGAAATCCTTTCATAATTTTCGAGAACTTTACTAATTCCTGCTACAGTAAAATTTCTCGAAAATTTGTTAAAATTTTCTCGATAAATCTGTTTTTCGAGAAATTTTGAACTTTTTTCGAAATCTTTGGGAATTTTCGAAATCTTTGGTACTTTGACTGTTTTTTCGAGATTTTCAACATTTTAAGCTTTGGAAACATACTTGGGATAGTTTTCGAGAATTGGCATAACACTTATACCTTCTACAAGATCCATTTTCACACAAGTATTTCATCATGTCTCAACTACCGTACTCAAACTCTCCTTACACTCCACGTCACAGTACCGACCCTCGTCATGTACTACACTTTGGTAATGAATCATATCCTCCTATGTTGATTAATGGAAACTACACTACTTGGAAACGACGATTCTTACAATGGGTTGCTGTTCGTCCACAAGCTGATCTCATATTGAAATCCATTCTTCAAGGACCATATCAAATGAAATTCATTGCTGACTCAACAGGCTTCATTGAACTACAAACCAAAGACACCTTGACTGGCCATGACAAAGACCAACATGCTGCTGACTACCAAGCAAGTTGGTACATCACTCTAGGTCTTCCAAATTCCATCTACTCTAACTTGGATTTTGAAGCTTGTGCTCATGAAATGTGGAAACATCTTGAAATCATGCATCAGCCACACAATGACCTACGAATGAATCAGCTTCTACAGTCTTGTCTCTATAAGAAGTTCATGAAAAGTATCCTCCCTGCTCCACAAATCACTCTTCAGAGCTATCTGGAATCGCAACTAACAAATTTGGTTAAGCTTGAAGATGATACTACTCACGTGGAAACAACATCTGGAAGATCAACAGGAATGTCTAACATTTCCTCTTCTATCATGGATAACTCACATGGAACTATTGATATGCTCTTAATGGCTGACACACATGAACTCCAGGTAAGTGATTCCAGTCCAGTCTATGACACTGATGCTCTGTATCAAGCATATGATTCTTATCCATGCCTGATACATGACAGTGGTTCTCCGTCTAACTCTATCTCAGACATTGCACAAGCTGTTCAATCTGATTCTATGTTATCTACTCATATAACTGATCAAATGTCCACAGTGGTGTTATTTGATGATAATCCAATAAACCCAGTTGTTACATTTGATGAAACAATTATATCCACTGCTCAAGATAACAATGATCAACTTGAACAACATGAGCTTTTGTCTGATTCAGATGCAGAATGGAGAATGTTACTTATGACCAGCCAAAATCAAAATATTCAGTGTCAAGCACTGAATGCAAAGTTGAGAGACAAAAACGTTGCATTAACAAGAGAACTTGAGCATTGTAAAACACAACTCAATTTTTTCAAAGCAAAAGCAGATAAGGAAACATGCTTAGAGAAAACACTTCAGAAAAACACCAACTTACAAAACAAACTAAGCATGTTAACTGATTCTACTTTCTTTCAATACTATAAATATTTCACAACTGAGATCCAAACATTGGAATATGCTGTTGAAAAGAATTCTGAACTCACTGTTGCCAACTTTCTTTCTCCTGTTGCGAAAGAAAGAAGGGAAATGTTACAAACTCAATTTACTCCTAGTCTTCAACATTTGCATTCATATGCTAAAAGATGGGAACATGAACTTAACAAGGAAGTCAAAACCATCATGAATGTGTTTCAAGAAACTGAACAAGCAATTTTGAATCAAAAACGTCAAAATCAATTTTTACAAAAAGAAGCTGATCGACTCTTGGAACATGTTCTTATTGCTGATATAATTTCTGTGATTATGAATTCTCTTTATGAATCTGATACTTCGATGCTTGTTGATGATCACTGTGATGATGTTGAGTTGTTGTCTAAACAAATTGAGACATTAAAAGATGAAAACGTTAATCTCCGAAAACACAACGATGATGTGCAAAACAAACTTTCAAATGAGATTTCTCAACTCAACAAAAAGCTTGAATGGTGTCAAAACCAAAGTCTTGATTTCGAACTGGAATTACAAAGTCTCAAAACTTCTACAACTTTTCAAAACGAAAACGAGGAACTTAAAAGTAAAATCTCGAGATATGAAAAGGAAATTGCAGAATTGCAAGAAGTTACAGATTTTTGGCAAAAGAGTCGTGATGAATATTTTTATTCTAACCGAAAACTCGACAGTGAAATTCAAGATAAAATGCACATTATCATTGAGTTGAAAGAGAAAATACGTAAGCTTGAAAAAGGAAAATCTGTCAACACTAATGTAATTGCTCCAGGAATGTACTCATTAGACATAACAAATATAGCACAACACACTAAGAAGTCTAATTTGGATCCTTCCACTTCTACAGGAATAGTTGCCACTCATAGCGTTAGCAGATCCAAGCATAAACGAATGAAAAGGAAGAATAGGATTTTGCAACGTAGAAGAGAGACACTAGAAGCCTCTGAAGTAGAAGAACACCCTAGGACTTTGAATAAGACTCATCCTGCACTAGATTTAGATACTGATTTGGCAAATTGATATTCTAATCTATGTGTAACGAATGATGAACCTTTGAATGTTTTAAAAGTTGATGCTTCATGTGTGTTTTGTCGTAAGAGTATGTTATCTGGTGATCATTCTAAATGTGTTGCACATTCTCTTTTATCTCGTCTTAAGAAACGTACATTAGGCAGAAAATCTAGGCCCACTAATGCTTCTAAATCTGTGCTAGGACTTATGCCTTGTGTAGTTTCTAATAATGATATAGTCAACCCAGTAGTTGCGAAAAATACCTCTAGGATCATGCCAACTGTTACTGAATTTGATATAAAGAAGGCTAAATCTAGTTGGAATTGGCAACGTTGGTTACAAAGGACACATAACTTTAAATGGATTCCTAAAATTGTTAACATGTGTGCTTCTAACCCAACGGAACCCACAACTTCTTCGGGTTCTACCCTTACCATTGTACCATCGTCGTCTCTTTCATGTGATGCAGGTGGTGCAAATTGTTCTCTGGATTGTTGATAGCGGATGCTCCCGATACATGACAGGCAATCTCAAACTGTTAAAAAACTTTGTCTCAAAGTTCATTGGTACTGTCAGATTCGGGAATGATCATTTCGCTGCAATTATGGGCTATGGGGACTATGTCAGTGGGAATATCGAAATTAGTCGTGTTTATTATGTTGAAGGCCTTGGTCACAATCTATTTTCAGTTGGTCAATTTTGTGATGGTGATCTGGAAGTTGCATTCAGGGAGAAAACATGCTTTGTTCGTGATCTACAAGGAAATGATCTCATGTCCGGCACACGTGGAAACAGTCTTTATACAATTTCAATGTCCGACATGACCGCTTCCTCTCCCATTTGTCTACTTTCAAAGGCTGAATCGACAAAATCCTGGTTATGGCACCAACGCATGTCACATCTCAACTTCCGAACTATGACTGATCTTGCTCGCCATAAACTAGTTGACGGTCTTCCAAGGTTCCGATATGCAAAAGATCACCTATGTCCCGCTTGTGAACAAGGAAAGAGCAAACGTGCACACCTCACCACCAAACCAGAACCGAGCACTGATCATGTTCTTCAACTTCTTCATATGGATTTATGTGGACCAATGCGAGTACAAACGATTAATGGGAAACGATACATACTTGTGATAGTCGATGACTTCTCCAAATGGACTTGGGTCTACTTTCTTCGAAGCAAAGATCAAGCTCCATCAATGATAATCACCTTTCTCACGAAAATTCAGGTTCAACTTCGCAACACAGTAAGAATTGTAAGAACAGATAATGGAACTGAATTCAAGAATCAAACTCTTCGTGCATACTTTGAGAAAGTTGGAATTGAACATCAAACATCAATTGCACGGACTCCCGAACAAAATGGAGTGGTCGAAAGACGCAACAGGACGTTAGTGGAAGCCGCACGAACGATGCTCATTAATGCTCAATTACCAGATTATCTTTGGGCAGAAGCCGTCTCTACCGCATGTTACACCCAAAATCGTTGTATGATCAATAAACGTCACAAAGTCACACCGTATGAAATTGTTCACAAACGAAAGCCCAACATACAACACTTTCATGTATTTGGATCTCTTTGTTATCCGAATAATGATCGTGATGATCTTGGAAAGCTTAAGGCAAAGGCTGACGTCGGTATCTTCATTGGATATTGTGAAAACTCCAAAGGTTTTAGAATCTACAACCGTCGTACTAGAGAGATTCAGGAGACTATCCATGCTAATTTCGATGAGCTCACAGAAATGGCTTCTGAGCAAAACAGCTTAGGA
This sequence comes from Artemisia annua, assembly GCA_014162995.1. Lineage (NCBI taxonomy): Eukaryota > Viridiplantae > Streptophyta > Magnoliopsida > Asterales > Asteraceae > Artemisia > Artemisia annua. The sequence goes on from LBNU01026083.1 coordinate 77,123, forward strand.
CCCGCAACCAACCGTCTAAACTTTCCAGATTCTTCAGCTGAACCGTTGTCACTAACTCGTCGAGAATTGGAAACATTGTTTTCTCCTTTGTTCGATGATTCATTTGAGACACGTGCACCAGATGTATCCACTAGTTCCGCTGCTCAACCTGATAATATTCAAGTACCTGATACAACGGTTACTACAACTACAATAGTAACACCCGATGCACCCCCGACTGAATCACCAACAATAGAAGAACAAACCGCTTCCAACACCGACAACCCAACTGAAGATCTGAACCAACAACAAGTACCCGAACCTGCAAATTATGATCCAAATGCGTTCTTCAATCCGTTTGCTCCGACTCCGAACCTTTCTGATATTGCTGAGTCGTCAACACGCAACTTGGAACCAACTAATATGCAGCAGTTTCATAACCCTCACCCTTCAACACATCATTGGACTCGTGACCATCCAATTGTCAACATTATTGGTCATCCAACAGCTCCAGTTATGACTAGACAAAAACTTCACTCCGATGCCGAACATTGCATTTATGCTCTAACAGTTAGTCATGAAGAACCGAAAAATATTAAAGAAGCTCTCACTTACGACAACTGGATTGAATCAATGCAAGAGGAATTCAACCAATTCAAACGTCTTGAAGTTTGGGAATTAGTTGAACGACCGGATGGATTTTATGTCATTGGGCTAAAATGGATTTGGAAAAACAAGTTGGACGCAGAAGGCAATGTTATTCGTAACAAATCACGTTTGGTAGCTAAAGGATATACTCAAGAGGAAGGAATTGACTTTGAGGAATCTTTTGCACCAGTGGCTAGACTCGAAGCTGTTCGAATATTTTTAGCATACGCTGCTCACAAAAACATGGTCGTTTATCAAATGGATGTGAAAACTGCATTTCTGAACGGTCAACTACGTGAGGAGGTATACGTTAGTCAGCCAGAGGGATTTGTCGACCCAGAGCACCCAAATCATGTCTACCGACTTAAGAAGGCTCTCTATGGTCTCAAACAAGCCCCCAGGGCGTGGTATGATAAACTTACTGCTTTCTTGCTTGCCAATTCTTTTACTAAAGGTTTACTAGATCCAACTTTGTTTATTCAAAAACACGGGGAAGATGTTTTAATTGTGCAAATATATGTCGATGACATATATTTTTGGCTCTACAAACAAATAGTACTCAAACGCTTTTGCCAGATTAATAAAACAAAATTTTGAAATGTCAATGATGGGTGAACTTACGTTCTTTTTGGGACTACAAGTTCATCAGTCTCCCCGTAGAATTTTCCTAAATCAGTCCAAATACGCTCTTGAGATAATTAAGAAACATGGAATGACCAGTTGTGATACTTACAATACTCCTATGGCTAACACAACTAAGTTAGTTGCGGATCCAAATGGGAAACCAGTTGACCCCACAAAGTACCGAAGTATTATTGGGTCACTGATGTATCTCACCGCTAGTAGACCGGATATTGTATTTGCTGTATTTATGTGCTCTCGCTATCAGTCCAGTCCTACTGAACGTCACCTCAATGACGCTAAGAGAATCCTTCGATACGTAAAGGGAACCATTAATTTGGGGATCTGGTATCCGAAGGATTCCGGTTTTGAACTAATAGCTTTTTCAGACGCTGATCATGCATGGTGTATGGATACACGCAAAAGTACTTCTGGTGGTTTGCAGTTTCTTGGAGATAAACTCGTGTCTTGGCAATCAAAGAAGCAGGATTGCACATCACTATCGTCAACAAAAGCTGAATATGTTGCCATGTCTGCCTGCTGTGCACAAGTCATTTGGATGCATACACAACTAATGGACTACGGTTACTTATTCAACAAGATTCCGATGTATTGTGACTCGAAAAGTGCGATAGCAATTTCGTGCAACACGGTTCTGCATTCAAAGTCTAAGCACATTGATCTCCGTTATCACTTCATCAAGGA
>LBNU01026083.1:88485-102731 GCA_014162995.1 Artemisia annua
CTATGTGTGAGGAGTTTGAGAAATAATGAAAGACAAGTTTTCTATGAGTTCTATGGGAGAACTTACTTTCTTTTTGGGATTACAAGTGAAGCAAAAGGAAGATGGCATATTTATTAACCAAGATAAATATGTGGCTGATATTTTAAAGAAGTTTGGATTCACAGATGCCAAGCCTGCAAAGAATACTATGGAAAAAGACAAACCATTGCTAAAAGATGAAGAAGGCAAAGATGTGGATGTTCATGTGTACAGATCAATGATTGGTTCATTGATGTATCTACAGCATCAAGACCAGATATTATGTTCTCTGTTTGTGCATGTGCAAGATTTCAAGTTACTCCTAAAGAATCACATCTAAATGCAGTCAAGAGATTCTTTAGATACTTAAAGCATCAGCCAAAATTGGGGCTTTGGTATCCTAAGAATTCACCTTTTGAGTTAGAGGCTTACTCTGACAGTGATTATGCTTGGTGTTGCTTGGATAGAAAATCCACAACAGGAGGATGTCAATATCTTGGAAATAGGCTGGTGCCATGGCAATGCAGAAAACAAACTGTGGTGGCAAATTCTTCAACAGAAGCTGAGTATGTTGCTGCTTCTAGTTGCTGTGGTCAAGTGCTTTGGATGCAAAATCAATTGCTGGACTATGGGTACAACTTTATGAACACCAAAATATATATAGACAATAACAGTACTTTGTGCATAATTAAAAATCCTGTTTTGCACTCAAAGACAAAACATATTGAGATAAGACATCATTTTATTAGAGATTGCTATGAAAATAAGTTGATTCAAATTGTTAAAATTCATACTGATAACAATGTTGCAGATCTACTTACTAAACATTTTGATGTGGGTAGGTTTCAATATTTGGTTGCAAGTATTGGTATGATCAATCTTTAGAAAAACTTATCTCTATGTGTTCTTGTCAAGTTTTGTAAAAGGATTTGTACTGTTATTGCTCTCAATAAGTTTGTTGTATATTGCTTTAAGTGAATCTGCTGCTAAGTCTACTCTACTGCTATTGGAAACTCTGCTGCTGAGTTAGACTTTGCAATTTTGGACTTGTTTGTTTTGTGTTGTTGGACTAATCTTTTGCAGGATAAGTTAAGCATGGATGTGTGTGCAAAGTGTACAAGGAAGAGATTATAACATAAAAGTAAATTTTATTCCATCATCAAAGGAAGCACTACACAGAAAGTACCAACAAAACACAAAAGAGTCTACATCAAAGATATACTTCCTAACAGGCCAACTACATGGGTCCTTTCCCTTTGTCCTTTGGATCATGCTTCTTCTTCAAGTGCATATCCTTGGTCCACACCCTCTTGCAAGCAAGAGCAACTACAACTTAGAGGGGAGGCCTTCTTGATGATTTAGGGGACTCAGGAACTGGAATAGAAGGCAAGGGAGGCATGTTTGACATAGCTGCTTGCAGGGCTTGAGCAAGGGCATTTGGAAGCTTCTTGGCAAGATCAGCAGTATCTTCCTCACGAGGAACACTAGATGTTCCTTCACCTCTTAAAGTACCCTCACCTCTTCGATTGGTGGGTGCTTGATAGTTTCTATGCCATGGAAGATAGGCAGCATTGATGTCGTGTTTGAATTTTCAAGCCTGTTCTTTGGTTCTGCTTAATCTACGGGGAGGACGGTATGGTGGCATTGGCATGATGTCGTTTGGGATGTCAAACTCTGAATCAGATGAATCAGAGGAGTCAGAAGAGATGTTGATCACTTCACGTTTTGGTGCCATGAGATAATTTGGGAATGAGATTGATTTTTGAGGAGAAAGTGATTTGATTTAAGAAAGAGATTAGGGTTTGATTTGGTTTATAATTGGAAGTGATCGGATTCCTTCTTATAAAGAATTAAAATTGGGGAAAACAATTAATGCGTAGTTGGTAATTACCATTAATTAGGAAAATAAATGGAAGGTTTGACTTTTTGATCGGTTGACCAAGAAATATCAAGATACAGTCAACTCTGCTGCTAGCCAAAACCATTCTGCTGCTAGTTATATGACTCTGCTGCTGGTGGTGCTGCTACTTAGGGTTCTGCTGCTCGGTTTAAAAGTGGAAGGGCGGTTATGTAACTTCCCAAATCAAGTTAAAAACCTAATTGATTCTCACAATTAGTTTTTATATGCTCCTAACTGACATATAACCGTGCATAACCTTTTCATTACAACCACAATCACAAATCCCCAAATTCCCAAACCTTCGATCATGGAGATTACACGCACTTGGGCTAGTGAACACAACAATATTGCACTTCTTGATGCAAACTCAGTACCAAATGAGTTTAAAGAGATGGTGCATTTTCTTAATGCTAGTTTAATTAAGTATGTATTATCAGTCAACCCAACGATCTACCAATCCTATATCAAACAATTTTGGGTTACTACTAAGATCAAATCTCACAAGGGGGAAAATTATATTGCTGCTATGGTGAATGATCAAAAGGTGTTTGTGATTGAATCCATCATTAGGGATACTCTTCTCTTTGATGATGAGGATGCTCCTAAGGTTCTGGTGAAAGCTGATCTGTTTGCTGGGTTACAAACTTTGGGATATGAGAGGAAAAACAATGATTTAAAATTCAAAAAGGTCTTCTCTGTTCTCATTATAAATTTTTGGTTCATACTCTTTTACACTGTTTGAGTTCTAAAACTTCTGGGTGGAATGAGTTCAGTGCACCCATAGCTTCTGCTATGGTGTGTCTGTGCAATGGAAACCCTTTCAATTTTTCAAACTTGATTTTAGAGGGTATGCTTAAATCACAGAGGGAGGGGGGAACTTTTTTACTTTATCCTAGATTCATTCAATTGATTGTTGAAAACAGAATCAAAAAGGTCAGAACACATAAGGCTATTTATGAGGCTGTACCTTTGGTGCCTAAAATGTTTGCATTTTTAATTAAAGATGGAAAAGGTTTTTCTGGCAAAGTTACACCATTTTTACCTTATATGGTGCAACTTGTGCAAAACAATCAGGGTGAAGGATCAGAAAACCCCACTGATTCCCAACACACACCCACTTTTGAAGATTCAAATGAAGTTTCCTCTCCACAAACTGAAAAGACTCAAACACATAGGACAACCTCAAAGGATACTGAGCATTCTCAGGCTAGTGTCAGGATGGAAAATCAAAATGAGACTGTCTTAGGTGATGGAGAAGGCAGATTGGAAAGGGCTAACACTACTGCTACTAGCTTAGCAGCAGAGCAGGACAGTGTTAACATCAATAAGACCCAATCCAAGGCAACATCTAGTGATGAAGGTTCTTCTGAACCTGAATCCAGTGATGGAAACCCTAGCCAAATGGAAAACATAGGGGGTTCAGGTGATCAAACTAGGTTTGATACTGAGCTTAAGTCCAAAGATTCACCTCTCAGGGAAGGTCACACATCCCGAAGTGATGAGGACAGATCTGTTACTAGGGAATTGATGGATGACACTGTACACAATGACAATGTCCATGATTCACCTCTTGGACCAGGTAACACAGGTCGAAGTGATGAGACTAGTATGAAACAGTTTAATGAATTGATGGCAAAATGTACCACTTTGGAGAAAAGATGCTCATCTTTGGAGGAAACAGTTTCTGCACAATCCAAACAAATCACTAAAATGCAGAAACAGATGAAGATGCTACTCAGTTTAAAGAAATCAAGATCTTCAACCTTCAAGAAATTTAAGAAAGTGGGAACTTCCAAGCATATTGGATCCTCTTCTCTACCTACTGCTATGGAGTTGGATGCTTCCAAACAGGGGAAGAANGAATCAGAGGAGTCAGAAGAGATGTTGATCACTTCACGTTTTGGTGCCATGAGATAATTTGGGAATGAGATTGATTTTTGAGGAGAAAGTGATTTGATTTAAGAAAGAGATTAGGGTTTGATTTGGTTTATAATTGGAAGTGATCGGATTTCCTTCGTATAAAGAATCAAAATTGGGGAAAACAATTAATGCGTAGTTGGTAATTACCATTAATTAGGAAAATAAATGGAAGGTTTGACTTTTTGATCGGTTGACCAAGAAATATCAAGATACAGTCAACTCTGCTGCTAGCCAAAACCATTCTGCTGCTAGTTATATGACTCTGCTGGTGGTGGTGCTGCTACTTAGGGTTCTGCTGCTCGGTTTAAAAGTGGAAGGGCGGTTATGTAACTTCCCAAATCAAGTTAAAAACCTAATTGATTCTCACAATTAGTTTTTATACGCTCCTAATTGACATATAACCGTGCACAACCTTTCCATTACAACCACAATCACAAATCCCCAAATTCCCAAACCTTTCGATCATGGAGATTACACGCACTTGGGCTAGTGAACACAACAATATTGCACTTCTTGATGCAAACTCAGTACCAAATGAGTTTACAGAGATGGTGCATTTTCTTAATGCTAGTTCAATTAAGTATGCATTATCAGTCAACCCAACGATCTACCAATCCTATATCAAACAATTTTGGGTTACTGCTAAGATCAAAACTCACAAGGGTGAAAATTATATTGCTGCTATGGTGGATGATCAAAAGGTGTTTGTGAGTGAATCCATTATTAGGGATACTCTTCTCTTTGATGATGAGGATGCTCCTATGGTTCTGGTGAAAGCTGATCTGTTTGCTGGGTTACAAACTTTGGGATATGAGAGGAAAAACAATGGTTTAAAATTTCAAAAAGGTCTTCTATGTTCTCATTATAAATTTTGGTTCATACTCTTTACACTGTTTGAGTTCTAAAACTTCTGGGTGGAATAAGTTCAGTGCACCCATAGCTTCTGCTATGGTGTGTCTGTGCAATGGAAACCCTTTCAATTTTTCAAACTTGATTTTAGAGGGTATGCTTAAATCACTGAGGGAGGGGGGAACTTATTTACTTTATCCTAGATTCATTCAATTGATTGTTGAAAACATAATCAAAAAGGTCAGAACACATAAGGCTATTTATGAGGCTGTACCTTTGGTGCCTAAAATGTTTGCATTTTTAATTAAAGATGGAAAAGGTTTTTCTGGCAAAGTTACACCATTTTTACCTTATATGGTGCAACTTGTGCAAAACAATCAGCGTGAAGGATCAGAAAACCCCACTGATTCCCAACACACACCCACTTTTGAAGATTCAAATGAAGTTTCCTCTCCACAAACTGAAAAGACTCAAACACATAGGACAACCTCAAAGGACACTGAGCATTCTCAGGCTAGTGTCAGGATGGAAAATCAAAATGAGACTGTCTTAGGTGATGGAGAAGGCAGATTGGAAAGGGCTGACACTACTGCTACTAGCTTAGCAGCAGAGCAGGGCAGTGTTAACATCAATAAGACCCAATCCAAGGCAACATCTAGTGATGAAGGTTCTTCTGAACCTGAATCCAGTGATGGAAACCCAAGCCAAATGGAAAACATAGGGGTTCAGGTGATCAAACTAGGTTTGATACTGAGCTTAAGTCTAAAGATTCACCTCTCAGGGAAGGTCACACATCCCGAAGTGATGAGGACAGATCTGTTACTAAGGAATTGATGGATGACACTGTACACAATGACAATGTCCATGATTCACCTCTCGGACCAGGTAACACAGGTCGAAGTGATGAGACTAGTATGAAACAGTTTAATTGATGGCAAGATGTACCACTTTGGAGAAAAGATGCTCATCTTTGGAGGAAACAGTTTCTGCACAATCCAAACAAATCACTAAAATGCAGAAACAGATGAAGATGCTACTCAGTTTAAAGAAATCAAGATCTTCAACCTTCAAGAAATTTAATAAAGTGGGAACTTCCAAGCATATTGGATCCTCTTCTCTACCTACTGCTATGGAGGTGGATGCTTCTAAACAGGGGAGGAATAATTTGGAGAAAACAGGGGAGGATAAAATTTTGGAAGAAAATGTTGCTGATGATGGTTTGGTATTAGGAGATGATATGGAGGTTGATAGTGGAGATGGTGAAAATGTTGCAAAGTATGTGGTTGCTGACAGAGAAGGGCATGAGGTTGTATTGGAGAAAATTGTGGAAACTTCAGAGTCAGAAGTAGATAAACTCAAAAGTTTGGAACCTGAACAACTTGGAAGGCTACAGAGTTGATGAGTGGGGCTTTAAAGGCTTTTGGAGATACTTTGAAAGACTCTGCTGCAGATAACTCTGCTGCTCCAGACAACTCTGCTGCTCATAACTCTGCTGCTCCAGAATTAGATGCTCCAAGTGTTGCTGATCAGTCTGTGGTTAATGAAGATTCTGTTGTTGGACACTCTGCTGCTCAAGAGACTGCTGCTGTAGGAACTATTGCTGATCCTGCTGCTAGTGCAAAAGGAGACTCTGCAAATGCACAGGGATCTGCTGCTGGATCTAGTGACAAAGCTGCTACTGAGGCAATGGTTGAATTAGCAAAACAAACAGACCAACAACAACAATNTGCTCCAGACAACTCTGCTGCTCATAACTCTGCTGCTCCAGAATTAGATGCTCCAAGTGTTGCTGATCAGTCTGTGGTTAATGAAGATTCTGTTGTTGGACACTCTGCTGCTCAAGAGACTGCTGCTTTAGAAACATTACAAGACTAATGATATGGCTTGTAAGTTAGTGCAGAAGTATGAGCAGATTCTAAATTCTAAGAATTAAGTGTTTGGAAGCATCCTCTTTGTGGTTATTTGTGCTTAAAAGAAACTTGATGATTTAGGAGGTAAATATCAAGTTTAGGGGAGGATTGTTGGGTTTTAGGAACTCTGCTTCTGAATAAAGTCAATCTGTTGCTGTCTGACTCTGCTGCTAGAAAGATGACTCTGCTGCTTATATTGAAAGACTCTGCTGCTCAGAGTTTATTTTAGTAATGAGTCGTGTATTTATAGTAATGATTGTATTAAATATTCTATAGGTTTAGAATATAGTTTGTTTGTGTAAGAAGTCATTGTAAACCGTGTAGGGTTCCTTGTCTATAAAAGGAGATCCCTAGGGTTAGAGAATGTACGTGTATTAGAAAAGTCGATTCACTTCAAGGTTGTAAAACCCTAGCATTGTAAGANAAGAAGTTCCTACATTTGATGTCAAAGCTTGGTTAAACACAGTTACTGCTAAGAAGAAGAAGGAAGTTGCTGCTGCTAGAAAGAAGAAAAAGATTCTCAAAGGGCCAACACCTCTACAGCAAAGAAGAAATCAGGAGAACTATCTTAACAAAGTTAAGAAATGTAAAATGGCTATTCTAAGGGGAAAGACAGACTTTGAGATTTTTGAAATGTACCAACATGCTAGAACTGAATGTGATAGGTTCATTGCTATGGGTTCTAAAGAAGATGAAGAGATAATAGCTGAAATGAACAAAAAGCTCAGAGGTGATAAGTCTACTGGTGAGCCTGAGAAAATCAAAGAGGCTGAGAATGTTGATAAGCCTAAAGATGCAGAGCAGACTACAGCAGACATTAAACCTACTCCTATCTATGAAAGCAAGAAAAGAGGAACTATTCAGAAGACTTTTGCTAGGAAAAAGAGGAAGGTTAGTGTTGTTGGCAGTTCTGATGTGGAAGAAGAAGTTACAGAGGAGATAACACAAGTTGAGCAGGAAAGGTTGATGTCTTTCACCACTTTGTCTACAAGAGTAGAACCAGAAATCTCCAATACAGTTCCTTTGGCAGCTAAACATCCAATTATCACTTATGCCTTTAGAGTCAGAGATGGCAGTGAAGGGTATTGGGAGTTTAAGAGAACAAATGATATGTATTATGGCTTTATAAGATTCTCTCAAATGCTCAATCACATGGATAGAGATGATGTGTGTGATGTTTGGAGATTATACAAAGAAAAATTTGGGGATAAGCAGCCAGAAAATGATCATGAGAACATTATATATCATAATCTAAAGATAATGTTTGAACCTCATGCTACTGATAGAGAATGGTTTGAAATGAAAAACAAAAGGGTGAACAGATGGTATTTTTATCAATCTTGTAGAGTTCATGAAGTATCAGCTGGAGGAGTTACTGTGTTTCTTCTGGTGGAAAAAGATTATCCTGGTTTGAATGCTAATAAAGAAATAATCACTGAAATGGTAAAACCTGGATTCTTAATGCTTTAGAAACATTACAAGACTAATGATATGGCTTGTAAGTTAGTGCAGAAGTATGAGCAGATTCTAAATTCTAAGAAGTAAGTGTTTGGAAGCATCCTCTTTGTGGTTATTTGTGCTTAAAAGAAACTTGATGATTTAGGAGGTATATATCAAGTTTAGGGGAGGATTGTTGGGTTTTAGGAACTCTGCTTCTGAATAAAGTCAATCTGTTGCTGTCTGACTCTGCTGCTAGAAAGATGACTCTGCTGCTTATATTGGAAGACTCTGCTGCTCAGAGTTTATTTTAGTAATGAGTCGTGTATTTATAGTAATGATTGTATTAAATATTCTATAGGTTTAGAATATAGTTTGTTTGTGTAAGAAGTCATTGTAAACCGTGTAGGGTTCCTTGTCTATAAAAGGAGATCCCTGGGGTTAGAGAATGTACGTGTATTAGAAAAGTCGATTCACTTCAAGGTTGTAAAACCCTAGCATTGTAAGATTGCTCATATTCAATATATTGAAGTGTTTAAGTGTGAAGTAAATTGTTCTTGTGTTCATCTTAAGTTAAACAATATATTCTGCTTGTTGTTTAAGTTATAATTCAAGTCAGCTTCTATACTAGATCGTTTGCTCAACTGGGATCAACACTTGAAAACCCGAGTTGTACACAAAAATGGGTGCACAAGTAATATCGAAGATCGAGTCCTTAGCTGAAGTGCTAAGAAGTCACAATGTTTAAGATTAGACAACAACCTTGGGAACCCATTTAAGCACGGCGCTAACGGGTTTACCAAATTTTGAAATCCATTTGTAAGTTGTGTCAATCTGATTAAAAGATGTTGAATTCCAACAAGGACTGAAAACCGGTGTTTCATTTTGAAATAACACTCGTGGAATCAATGGAGATTTAAAACTCTTTTTTTGTTGAAAAATTGTTTGAGAAACCCGGTGTTTCTCTTGGAGTTTTAAAATTTGAAGAAGAAGATTTCCCTCTAAAGTTGACCCTCATGGGTTCTTTTTAAAGATATGTTTTTGTGATAAATGGAAATCTTCTGGCATTTGAGAAGTTGAAAGCAGAGTCATCCTTATATTGCATCGAAAGCATTACAGATTTTGAAAATTTGAAATGTTTTGAACGACTTCGCTTTGGTCTCCACACTTGCTTTATCAGTGTAAAACGACAGTGTAGAGTTTGAAAAAAACTTGTTTCTCATCATTTGAATACTGTTTCAAGTTTGGCCATTTGACACATTTAGCCCTTTGACCTCTCTCACCCCTCTCATGATACAATCTAGTTAATTTTATACTTTTCAAAAACGCTCACGAGAGATTGGTGCAGAAGTGATCAAAAGAAAATATGCAACTACATGAACGAAATAGTTTTGAAACAGTTGAACATTTTTCACCACTCAAAATATGTTTCATAAGAAACATTTTGACAATAGTTGAAATTTTGACGAAACATATCTTGACTTTAGATGGAATGACATATACTTGCTCAAATAAAATGCATCAGGCACAAACAAGCATACAGATGAAGCAAAAAACTCATTCTAAATCATCCTAAGTGCTCAGAATACTCAAATTAACACACAAGATCACAGATTAATTCATTCTTTCACTCGAAATTTTCCAATTATTATCATGGTTTGGGGTTATGATTTGAGACTTTGCACGCATGCTAGCATCATAATGCATGAATATTGTACAAACAAACGCCATAGTAGTAGCAGCAAAGACATCAACATCTTAAACCCTAAATCACTTGATTTCATACCTATGTTGTTTCTAATCGAGCAGATACCCAATCAAGCATTCTTTAGTCTTCTCTAAGGCTATATTAACTAATTAATTAGACTAAAACACATCAAAGAGAAATGCTCCAATCGATAATTACATAAACCCTAGTCTCTGATTATGCCTTTTTGACTGTTGACGTCAATTGAAACATTTTTAGGGAACGATTAGTCAACAACCATGAAGAAATTAGAAACACACAATCGTGGAAAATAATCGAGGGATCAAAAATCGTTAGTCTGAATCGTTGAGTTTCAACTATGTGTGATACATTTGAGAACATTTTTTAATCTGAATGATGAAGAAACAATTTTTCTTGAAGAATTATGACAAGGTGTGCAAAGTTCATGATGTTGTGAAAATTTTCTCCCCCTGAAAACATGTTCCATTTTAAAAATGCAAAGCAAAATTTGTTTTAATGGAGGAACATAGTTTTGAAGATTAGAAGTTTGCACACAGAGAAAGAAGATTTTTATTGTAGTTTTTGAAATTTTTTTATTTATTTTATTTTGTTTTTGGAAAAAATATTTGCAAGAAGTTTTGGTTGAAGATATGTGCAACATATATTATTCAATTTAAGAAGATGTTGACATTAATACCGAAATGAGGATATCGTTCTGTACGTTGTAGAAGTCAGTAGTCAACATCTCTTAAACTTTCACCACCAAAGCTTTCGAGGCTCCTGAATAATCGTCTGAACTTGAGCCATCTCAATCTGATGCTTTGATAGCTTCCCCCCAAACAGACAATCTTCCTTTTTGAGCAGTTTCAAAGCTCTCTTTCAAGCTTACATAAGGTAAGTGTACAACGGAATTCGTAGCAAACCACATCAAATGTTGCTGCCCCATTTAAGAATAATCATCGTGATTCTCCGTTCGGGGGATCATCAAAATAGATCAACAGCGTATCATCTCACGGTTGAATAATTCTTCTCACATTTCTTCTTGCTGAAGGCTGAAGTAATGTATACCAAAAGTATCAAGAGACGACCTGACCAAGTAGTTGAAGTGATGCAATCAGTCTCATTGCATGAAGCTTAAAAACCCGAAGTACACGCACAATCTATTGTGTACCTCGATTCTTATCAGAAATTGTTTCTTACATCTCTTCCCCCACGTAGTTGGAATAATACACCAAAAGCCACGAGTTAAAACACTGATATTCTCTGCGATTATGACATTTGTCTTCCCGGAATAACCTCAATTAAAAAGAAGTATAAAGTTCATCACGTGTACTCGTTGTGCGTTCAGATGTATGTCTCCTTCCCCCATGCTAGTTTTGATACCTTAGAATCAGCAACACATTTTACGCACATATACTTGAAATCTTGTGAGAAGAACAAAATTAGCTCAAATTATCCTGTGAGAATCAGTTGCTACAGAAACTCTCTCTCTCACTATCTTTATCAACTGCTGTGAGAATCAACCACTGGTGGAGCAAACCCGATATACCAAACTTGAAACTGAAGTAGAATTCCCCATCCTCATGACTTAAGCTTGCACTAATGTTGGAAGAACGATGTAGATAATTTATGCTCCAAGAAAATCTCTAAGTACTCAATATCCAATCAAAGTATGAGACATTAACACCTCTTGCGATTATCCACAACGTCATCGGCATGTGACACTGAGTACTACAATGTAACTCCTTTAAGTGATAGTTAACCAGGTCTTCAAACATTTGCCTCGACTGCTGGTAACTAGATAACTAAGTCTTCAACTTAAATCTTAAGCACGAGCAAGTTATCATTGAAAGTCATGCATCCAACCAACCCCGACTTCAAGATAAAATAAGATCACGCCATTGTGAAAGTCAACTTCAATCTCAAATAAGTGATACCTGATCAACACCGTCGTCACAATTAGAGTCACATGCCCAACAAGTGAGTGTACATACAATCTAATGTTCGTCGATCCAATGTTCACACTTCTCCCCCTCAAAAATTGCATATGAGGTTGCTATTTTTGATCGAGTGAAAAAAATACAATCTAATGAAAGTAGATCCACTTGATGACTGAACGAGCATGGAACAAGTATGAAGCTTGTTGATGAAAATAGTCAGAAACAAGAAGATATCTCTTCTTCCAAAGATAAAGCGCACTCAAGTGTACGCCTTTATTTTCTTTGAGGAGTGTATTCAGCAGACGCCATTGTCGTTGAAGAACGAGGCTTGAACTGATGTGTTCAAACGTCATATTTCGCTGAAGAACGAGGCTTGAACTGATGTGTTCAAACGTCATTGTTGTTGATCATCAAGTTTGAATTTCATGAACCCATATTTTGTGAGATATCAGTCTTTTCGGCAACCAAACTCTGAGTCTTTCCTTTATAGAAGTGAACGATGTACCTGCACTTAAGTAAAGACTACCTGCACCAACATTAAGAGTTTGTTCGCATTTATATGGGTTAGTGATATCAGCATCTAAACCATTTGGGGTTTCATTGTCAACTTTGGTTTTACGATCAGTGAACATCTTTCTAGTAGGTATCCATCTAAGACTAGCAATCTTAAAAATTCTACCCGTCGGTATCCACCAAAGGCATGATCTAGGAGTGTTTGGTTTCTCATGTATAGTAGAAATCTTGTTGAGAGAAAGCCTTTGTCCTATAGCAATCTGCCTACCAGGTTTCTGAGTATAACTCTTTGGTTCTACGGGCTTGTTGTTTTTTGGGTAAAAGGTCAAAAGACCCGGTAAATATATTACTCCAAAAAACGTTTAATTACAAAGGATATGGGTGAATCCCATATCTCAGCCCGTTACATAGGCGGAAAAGCTTACATAACAAGATATTTCCAATTCTCTAAATAAGAAAAAACTACTACTCAGAAGATACCATTAGACTCCTATGAAAACAAAATTACTTTCTACCAAGACCTTTGAGCTTGAACCATACGTGTCATATAAAGCATCCAAATTCCCTAGAAGATCGTAGACCTGATCCGCATAGTCATCATAATCATCTTCACGATCATGACCACCACCAAATAGGTTCATGGACTCATCAAACGTATTTACAACCTCATCTTCATCACTGTCTGAAACAACAATCTCTCCCACCTTAGACAATGGGTTAACTCTCTTAGTAGAAGAAGTAGATCCCGGATAATCAACCTTTAGAATAGGATGACCATCATCATCCACAAGAGTAGCTTTCTCATCAATAAGTAGCTTTTCAAGCTCCATAATTTTCTCAACTATAGGAGTAGAACCAACCTCATTTGTTCCCAATGAATCACTCACAAGCGGTTCTCGTGATGCATTACTAGTCTCTACAGACCTGTCCTCATTAGCTTCCTTTGGAATACTAGAATTCACATCCTTAGTCACTTCATTGGTAAGAATACGAAAGTCATCAGTATCATCCATATGAAGGGCATCAAACCGGTTTGATGTAGCAATCTGCGTACCACTCGTACTAGCCACATCAGCGGCCTTCTTCTTTGTAGTATCCACCTTGAGTTCAGGAGGAGGCGCTTTAGGTTGATACCTAATGATGAGACGAAAAGTGTACCCGTTTTAAGGGGTCATTTAAGCCCTAATTCGAGTAAATGTGATCAAATATTGCTCTAAATCGTTCCTTTTGTCATTTTAGGTACTTTTGAGAAGAATTCTGGAAAACATGCTAATTTGGACGTTTTTGGAGCATAAACGTGAAGAAAACGACAAAGTCTCAAAAGAAGCTGGAAAACCTTCCTGACGGTGTTAGAGTCACAAGGTGACGCCGTCAGCCAACGTTGACAAAGGAGTAGAATCAGATTACACTAGACGCCCTATGAAGAAAACAAGATGTTTACACCTAACGGCGTCAGGTGTTAAAGGAAGTAAGCCGTCAGGTGTAATGCTAAAAAGTGACGGCCCAGAGCTAATTTACAAGTGACGGCGTCAGAAGTAGATCTAAGCCATCCGAGAACCCTAATGGCGGCGAGCTGACGGCGTCAGAGCGTATAAGCTGACGCCGTCAGAATGTAAAATCTATATATACTTTTCTATTTTTCATTCATTAGTGTGGAACTTTTGGTGCAAGTTTGGGAAAAACCCTAGAGACGAATTTGGCTGTGTTTTCAAGGGTTTTTCACCTTGAATCCTTCATGTGATTCTAACTGTTGTTTATCAATCTAAATACAGGCTTCATTCAAAAGATACAAGAAATTCTCACAAAAACGTACGACTTCAAAGATTTCGAAAAATTCTTGTATAAGAATTTTTCGAGAAAATTTTTCGAAATCTTTTCTCAAAAACCTTTTCGAGATCTTTCAAAATTTTCGAGATCTTTTCTCTTTCGAGAAAATCTTGGAAGATTTCAAAATATCTCATTAAAGTTTTCGAGAAAACACAATTTCGAGATCTTTTCAGACATTATCGAGAAAATGTGAACAGAAGTTTTTCGAAATCTTTTGCTATGAA
>LBNU01026085.1:28802-63330 GCA_014162995.1 Artemisia annua
CCTCGAGTTCCTCTCATTCTTGGGAGAGGATTCTTGAAGACGAGCCATGCTTTAGTTGATGTTTTTGCTGAAGAAGTCACTCTCCGAGTTGAGGATGAGGCCATTACGTTTAATATCAAACAAACTTCTACAAACGCCGCCAATACATTTTCGGTTAAACGTATTGATGTTTTAAACAAGAATATCAAACAAACTTCTATAAACTAGAATCGAAGTTTTAAAACAAACTTGTTTTTATAAATTTTAAAACAGACGTAAAACTATTCAATCCCCCCCCCTTCTAGTTTTCCACATGACCCCCTAAAAGCGTAACACTTTTCGCCTCATCAGTACTGTGACAACAAAATTGCAATCGCTCTTTGCTGCAACAACGTCCTGCACTCCAGATCAAAGCATATTGATATTCGAAATCACTTCATCAGGGAACAAATGGAAAAGGGGATTATGGAACTTTACTTCGTGAGGACAGAGTTTCAGCTGGCCGACATCTTCACTAAGGCACTACCAAGAGAATGGTTTCAATTTATTCTCTCGCGTCTTGGAATGAAGAGTCTCACTCCTGAATCACTCAAAAGTCTTCAGGAAGAAATTGACGAGTAATAGATTTGCTTCACATATCCTTGTACATAACTTTAAAACCAAAAAGAAAATACAAAAATATAAAACCTAGAAAAACCATAAAAATCTGAAAAACACAAAAATACCAAAAATAGTTTCTCTTTAGGCATGTCTTCTGTTTATCGATAACATTTATGGTCCTAGAAATGTCATTCAACAATGGCACAGAACTGTAAATGAAGCTCGAGCAGAAGTTTAAAATGAATAATTAAAACATGTCTTAATGGCTTGCTATTACTTCAGATAGCAACCCGTTCTTCCAAATGGGGAAAACATGTCGCCTAAGAGACGGTTGTTCCTCTCACTGGGTGAAGTTCACCCGGGCATGGATTACTTTATATCCATGTTTCTCCGAGATTATGTACATTTCAGTGCATCATTTCTAGTAAAAGAAGAGAAGTCTTCTTTCATCCCAAAATCTCTCTCATCTATGATTTTTCAAGAGAGTTTTTGTGGTTTACAAGGTGGCTATTGGACTTAAATTTTCACAAATACCTATAGCTCAATGTAATGACTACCGCTCTTTAAATAGAAAACGGGTCATTAATTAAGGGGGAGCGTATTTGCTCAAAATTTTTGCACCTTTCAAAACTTTGTGCACCAGCAGCAGTGACTAGTTCGTCTCATAATCAGTACATGTTAAAAATCTGACATTTTCTCCCATGCTTCTAAACTTATTTAAATCAATTGGGATTACAAAATCTCAGCTGATTTGAAATTTTTTAATCGGGGGAGAGAATGTGATTTAAATATGAAATCTGATAAAATGTGATATTTTGGACTTCAAAATATATGCTCTCCCATATGTGCCAAACTCTTTGAAACATCAATGCACATATTGAGGGGGAGCAAGTGGCTAGTGGTGAACAAATGGATGGCATCTCATGTGAGCGTGACTCAGAATTGACTCATGAATTGACGAAACACAAATGTTTGTATTCGAAAGGATTTATCCAAGTAGAAGGTACCGTTTCGAGAAGCTCTTCATAGATGTATACTTTGACGAGTCTAACTTCCTCATTAAGGAATATTAAAAACTCCAAGTTAGTTATAAGGGCTAGTTATCACCTAAAAGCTGATAATGGATCCCTTTAACTAAGCAACGTAAATGTGTCCCTAGGGTATATGTCTATTAAGAGTGGATCAATTCAAAAGTGCAACTCACCCCGACATGTGCAAATTTCTATCAAAAATCTATGAGCACATGTTAAGCGGGAGCATTTGAAAATCATAAAAACTCTTAAAGTGTTAGCAAAATGTGTTTCTTAATCATAAACACTTTGAGAGAATTTTTCAATGATTTGGTTAAATGGCGATTGTGGAAAGATACCAAAAGACTGACCATTTTACGTTAATTCATGGTGTTATAAGGATGGTAAGGTTAGGCATGAGTTCCCATGATCCACCAGAACCGGAGGGATCTTCCCAGGGACAATCCACTAGGTAGAATAGAAGTCCTTAGGATTGATTGAATAAAAGGAGAAAAGTGACAAAGGGAAGAGTGCCGACTGAGATAGAGCTAGGACTGGAACAAACCCAACAAGGTTCTAGTGATGAAATCTCGGTAAGCACTGAAGGGGTTGAAGAATTAAAAAGAAACGAAATGTGAAAGGGTGAAAAGAAATAGCCCTCCCATTATTCAACCTTAGGGCAGAAATCGAGTTCAACTCATATGCTACTGGTTGTTACTAAGGTAACACCGGTATTGAAGACAAGACGTCATGGACCCAGTGACGCACTGCACTAAACCTTCTAGCCACTCAAGTTCTCTTAAAAGAGCTTGTTTCATTCTCACGGGGAACCGGTGTAATCTATCAACCCATCTCTTAGAGAGGGTTGATATTGAAGCAGGAGACCTCTCCCTAGTCTCCGCATAAGATAACCAAATTGCACTTATTAAGTCTAGAGCCACGAGATGCATCAAAATATCTCATAGGAACACTTGATTCTTCTACACTGAGTGTTCAACATTAAGGATACCAGCTGTAATATATTGATTCCTTCGCAGATCTTAGCAATCTGCCAAGAACACTTATGAGGGAATATACGTATGTATTTCCCAGTGATTGAGTGGAAATTCCTGCCAGGGTCAACATCAAACAGCCCTGACAGCAGGTCACTTCGGTAATCTCTCGTGGATTACGCTTAGTGTTCGCGGTGGTGTTCCAAAACGGTCTACAGTCGTGGGGTGATCTCCAGTGACTCACCTAATCGTTGGTATACTTCGGTATGTCAGTGTAAGCCCTTTCGGTGGTATCCGATTAGGAACGGCCTTGGTAAGGATTAGAGAAAGTCTTCACAATATGCTGTTGATGATTTCGAAGTCCGAACCTATAAGTGCTGGTATGTTTATTACTAACAAGTTTTCATTCAACTCAACATACCAACCTTATCACTTTCACCACCATCACTCTAGTTCCACATGCACATACCAACAACTAAAAGGAGTATTCAGACCTACACAACCATAGAGATTCACTCAACAAAGAGGCTATGAGCATGTTGGAAAGGCGTTTAACCACCAGAGACGAAGAAGTTGGCGATTGTTATCGATTGCAGAAAGGATGTCAATCCATCACCTCATGCTCACACTTCAAAATCAAATTCAAAGAAATCATGATCATTGAATGGGCCTCAAACTATGCTTCCACAACTCTGACGCAGAAGATCATGATCCTGAAAAGTGTGAGCATGCCAATACAAAGACGTTCAAACCACATGGAGACATTACTACTCAAAGTTGACTTAAAGATACTTATTTGGATGATGAACTCAAAGTAAAGCCAAAGATCATCCAACACATTAAACAAGTCATCTAGAGTCCACTGCTGAAAGCACAAAGTTCATGATAATGAAGAATCAAAGACTACGAGCTACAAAGATATCGATGAAGTTTTAGTTGCTAGAATTCAATGTTTAATTTCTGGGGTGACCTCCCTTAGGGGGAGATTGTCAGAAAAACGTTTATCATATAGAAGGCTCGGTCACCCCGAGTATTGTTTAGCATTATGTAGCTCGTAGTATTTATCATATTAGTTAGTACGTAGTTTAATATTAGTTAGTATTTGTGGAGTCGGGTCGGGTCTTCACCCACTATCAGCTCGATCCACAGCCTAGTAGAGGCATTTAGTAAGTTGTAGTATAAATACCCCTCACCTAGCAAGGGTGAGGGTTGGACCTTCTCATTCTTTCAAGCTAATACATATTATTTTCTCTCAAGGTTCCATCTCACTTTCTCTCTCTAACACCTCTCTAGTAATTCTTCTTCTATTCGATCCATATTACACATTCCAAACGTGTTTATGATAGGTTAGTATCCTACACTCTACATGACCAAGCTGGTCAATGGCTTGAGCGTTTACCCGTGGGATCCATCACATCTTGGAATGATCTCACCTCTCGTTTCCTTGCTCAATTTTTCCCACCGGGGAGAACCACAAAGTTAAGGAATGACATCTTGATGTTCCAACAACGTCAAGGCGAAACTCTTTACGAAGCTTGGACTCGTTTCAAGGACTTACTTCAAAAAGTCCCTCATCTTGGCATAGATCTTTGGCTCCAAGTCCAAATCTTCTATGACCATATCAATCTCTCCACGAGGCAAACCATTGACCAAGCGGCCGGTGGTAAGCTACGTGATCTAAGTGCGGAAGAATCATGGGAACTCATATAAGATCTTGCTCTCTATGACAACGAAATTTGGAATGATCCCCGCGATTTGAATGAAATGATCAAGGCAATATCTTTGCCTTCGAACAATTCAAGCACTCCCGACCGTAGGATCATGGAACTTGAAGACCAAGTCAAGTTTCTAATGAAATCCTACGAAGCTCCTAAACCTTCAAGCCAAGTGAACAAAATCACTTCTTCATGTTCGTATTGTAGTGGTCCCCATGATACTCGTGATTGCATGGAACTCCCCAAACAAGCTTTCGCGGACTCGCATCCTCGCGTACCGACGGAGCGGGAGACAAGTGGTACACTTTCAAACCCGAGCCAAACTCTTACGGTGATTCCTACAACCCCTCTTGGAAGAATCACCCAAACTTTAGGTGGAAACAAAACCAAAACACGCCCCAAAACAATTCTTCCAACCCACCTAATCGTTTTCAATCAAACGGTTCATCCTCAAACCGTACTTTCAACAACAATCCTTCCAACAACTATGGTAGTACCAATATTTTTGAAGGATTGATGTCCAAATTTATGGCATCTCAAGAAGCTCGTTTGGATAAGTTTGAGTCCGAATTCAATCAACAACAAACGAAGATGACCAATAAAATTGACAACTTGTTGAAAGCCCTCAACAACCAAGTGTTGACACCACCAAATAAGAACACTAGGAACANCGTACTTTCAACAACAATCCTTCCAACAACTATGGTAGTACCAATATTTTTGAAGGATTGATGTCCAAATTTATGGCATCTCAAGAAGCTCGTTTGGATAAGTTTGAGTCCGAATTCAATCAACAACAAACGAAGATGACCAATAAAATTGACAACTTGTTGAAAGCCCTCAACAACCAAGTGTTGACACCACCAAATAAGAACACTAGGAACACAAGTAGCGGACCCTAAATCAAGGACCCCTCATTATCCAAACATGTCCACTTTGTCAACATTGTCACTATTAAGCCAATCGATAAGGATAGGGAAGAAGATGATATGAATAAGGTTGGAACTAATAGTGAATTTAAAAAGGAAGTAGAGGAAGTAGATGATGTTGTGGACTACTTCGATAGGTTACCCACTAAGGAAGAACGTGCATACCATAGGGATTTATTCGATGACCCCGAGACACCATACTTTCTAGGTTCACCAATCATCAAAGCGGGCGACCCATCTAATGTCAACATACCATGCAACATTGGGCATGTGCATGTGTGGAAGGCTTACATAGATCCTAAATATCCCATAAACATTATGACTAGGATCCATTATAATTGGATAATGAAAAAACAACTTGGACCTAGGATGTTTCCTAACAAATGTATGATAAGTAACTTTATGGGAAGTGTTAAGGGACTGCACGTCTTTGTAGGTAATTTCACATACGTTACCAATTTTGTGATTGTAGAAGACATTCGTCTTGTAATAGATAATTGCCTAACTCAAGTAGTATTTGGAAAGCCGTTTGTTGAGGCCTCTAAAATGAATTATGACTCGTCTCTAGGGATAGTTAGGTTCAAGGAGGAGACCGATGAGATAGCCTACCAAATGCCATATAAGATAGAGCAATACCGACTTCTATCAAACCTTGAGAAAGAGCATAAGCAAGCGGTCTACTATAGGAATGATGAGGATAGACGTAGAGGAGTAGACCACGTGATGAAGAAAATATTTGGGTTCTATAAGGAATGCCTACAACTAGGTCCTGAATACAAGACTAAACAAGAGGATGACCTAGAGACCGTGACCAATGACGAAGTCACGAAATAGGGCGTGACTTTGAGTCTAGCTACAAGACTCATTAATAAAGAAAATCGCTTCTTGGGAGGCAACCCAAGCTTTATTCGTTTGTTTGTTTGTTTAGTTGATTTTATTTGCTTCCGTATGAATGTTTTATTTTTATTGTTTGTGGTTCATGTTTCAAACTAAATTGTGAAAATGCTTTATTTTGTTTTTAACTTCGTCTTAACTACATATAAAGGTATTTTGCAAAAGATAAGTGTAAGGGAAATCCAAATTTGTTTAAAAGAACGAATTAGACATGAACGATAACAATATTAAATAAACATGCATATTAGTATTTGTTTGAGTCAAATGCTTGTATCGAGTCATGATGAATGCTTTGCAGGTATTCCAAGAATTAAGGCATAGTTTTTTCCAAAAATTTTCCGGAAACTAAATATAAAAATTCTGTCAGATCAATTCTGACGGCGTCAGGCTTTAAAACCTGACGGCGTCAGGTGTTAATTTTCTAAAAATTTTGCAAGTTTTGTTTTTCTGCCGGAATTGAAAAGTTTTGTTAAATCATTAACTTATAAACTCCAGGAATATGCAAACATTCATTCCACAAGCATTATATCTTTACTTGCTTTCTAGGATTTTATCTTATATAGATTTTACCGCCGATTTTACGCGAGGTTTGCCATGATTGTTTTCTCAGGTTTAGCAGGTTATATTGGACAAGAAGATGTACATGGATAGTCAAGTTTTTGGCATCAAGTCTCAAGTTTTTGGCGTTGCTTTAATCTTGAAGTTTTTACATTCTCTTGGAGGAGGATTTGTTTCATTCTTTCATTTCCTTTACTTTTACATCTTTTAATTGAACATTGGGGACAATGTTCGGCTTAAGTGTAAGGGGGGGGGGGGTAAATGAAGACACCTTAGAGATTACAATTGCACTTGATTTTTGTTTGTTTAATAGTGAATGTGTAATAAAACTGAGAGAAATATTTGTTAAGGCAATTTTAGCACCAAATTTAAAATTTTTTGCAACATATAGGAGTGAAACTTTAGTCTTAATAAGCGTCTCATGGATAGGAGTTATATGACTAGCACAAAAACCGTACCACTCAAAAAAAATTTCACCCCAAATATGTGAGGTTCGCCCCTAGATTTGTTAGGAAAAGCCTTAGTGCTTATGAGTGTACCGGTAGTATTTAGATTCTAGAACCTGCGTTAGTGATTCATCCCGAGACCACAAGTGAGACTACATTCGTGTAGTTGGATTACTACATGATAAGAGGCATTAGGATAACCCTTGTTTTATACCTGTTTTATAATTACATTGACTACATTAGTCAAGTAATTTTTCCACACCTTAGCGATGTACTCATTTTTAGTACACGATACCCCTAGTACACCCCTCAGAGCCCATCTTTTTCATTTCTAACTTTAAGCATTTTAATTAAAGGAAGAATTTGTTTACAGTACACCCCCAAATGTACACCCAAATCGCCTTAGCCTTCCTTGTATGCACTCATCTTTAGTGCATTATTGTTACAACATTTGTTTAAACCCTTTGTTAATTGTCTAATTGATTACATGGTTGCTAAGTCGAGTCATATTTTGTACATATTGTTTTGGGACGATTGGGACTCATGGGTAAAGTACTATTGTTATGGAGTAATGGGGAAGAAAATCAATTATTACCCCCATATGTGCATCAAATGCTTTAAAGTACTCCAAATGTTTTGATTATCTTAATTCGAGTCATTAGAATAGTCTTTTATAAAGTATGTAAAAGTTCAAGTGTAATGGGAGAACCAAGTCCCCTACGATGTATTATTTTAGATGGTAGGGCAAGAATGTATGCAAAAAAAATAAAATAAAAATAAATAATCGAAAAAACAAAAAAAATAAAATAAAATAAAAAAAATAAAGTAGAAAAAGAAAAGTGGAAAAAACATACGGACTACCATCCCGTTTCCTTTTATGTTTATTTTATGTTTTTGTTATTTCATAGTTAGCTTAAGTTGAGTCGAGTCTTGGCTTAGCAACGCCACATTTTACATGTAATTGACTAAGATGATTAACTCGCCACCAGTAAAAATATCCTTTATTCCAACAAACCGTGTTTATCATATCCCTACACCTAACATTATAACCCTTGAAAAGCCCTCTTTGATAGTTTTCCTAAGTGCTTACGCCAAGTGGTGGAGGTTTTCGATCCTTTCCCAAACCTATGGTAATCTATTTACTATGACAGATAGTGAGTAATATTTTTTCATTTTCATTAGTTATATATAGGTTTATAACACCCGAGAGATGAGAGTATCCATTATTTGTGAGGTGCTAGTATATGATTTTCGTGCTTGTTATGACTAGGATGGAATGATCGTTTGTTGTAATTACTTTTATATTAGTATTAAATGACCCCTAGCTCATATTTTTATTGGAATAAAAGCGCATTTGCTTGAGGACAAGCAAATCTCAAGTGTAAGGGTATTTGATGAGGCGAAAAGTGTTACGCTTTTAGGGGGTCATTTAATCCCTAAATCGTGTTTTTATGATCAAATATTACCTTAAATCGTTCTTTTTGTCATTTTAGGTACTTTTGAGAAGAATTCTGGAAAACATAGCATTTTGGACGTTTTTTGGAGCAAAAAGTGAAGAAAATGACAAAGTCTCAAAATCATGCTGGAAATCACACCTGCCGGTGTCAGAAACCAACAGGTGACGCCATCACTTGAAGACAGAAGAGATGGAATTATGTTGTACCAGACGCTCAAGAGAAGAAAACATGATTTAACACCTGACGGCGTTAGGTGTTACAGAATGAAGTCCGTCTCGTGTAAAGCTAAAGGGAGACGAACTAGAGGATTTTACAACGTGACGCCTTAAGAAGTAGATCTAGGTGATCTGAGAACCCTAAACACGGCGAGTTGACGGCGTTAGAGGCCAAAACCTGACGCCGTCAGAATGTAATCTCTATATATATTTTAGGATTTTTCATTCATTAAGAGAGGAACTTTTTGGTGGAACACACACACAAAACCCTAGCACGAATTTCAGGACTTATTAAGGGTTTCATACCCTTAATTCTTCCATGTTTCATTAAAGATAAGTAATCTATCAATCATTCAATATGTCTATGTATTGTTTGATTTTATCTTATGCTTGTCTTTCTTTTAACATGCTAGGCTAGGTTTATTTGTGTTTGCTTAGATCTAATGAAACCTAGTTATTGATTATTGATTGAGGGTTTGTTATTATTGTTGTTGGGTGAATGATAATCGATGTTAGGCTTAAGAAAACTCGCTAATCTCCTATATGGTAACATGCTTGAACGTCTTAAGAAACATGAATCGGATGTGTACTACGATTTTAATGGTTGTGTTTAATGCATAAGTGACTATTAAGGAGGCCATGGTTAGGATACTAAACGTGTCGCCATAGGAAGAGATAGAAGCTTATAGAGTTGGGGAAGATCGTACACGGCCTCACAAATGGTATTAAGGAATGCAACCCGTCACCCACACAATTGTAACAAACTTATCAATCAATAAAAGATAACTAGGGAGTAGTGAAGTCTAAGTAAACACGTTTTCTCCTTATAAGTTTTCTCAATTTGATTTTATTGTCATTTTATTTTTATTGCATTAGTAGTTTATTTGGGTTAGTTGACTAGCAACTAATTCCGCCCACTCTTCCAAAATCGAGATTTTTACTTGTTTTCCATAAAACAAAAAAATACAAAAAGAATCATCCCTCACCCCTAGACCTAATTAGACTATTTTCAATCCTAACGAACACTATTCTCCGAGAGAACGGTCAATCCCCCGGTACTTGCCACTACACTATACTACATCGGTCAGGTACACTGCCTGGTGGGGATTGCAAGCTTCTCAAGATCCCTTGAGAGGTAAAACCTTTTGCGTAGACCGCAATCTACGCATCAAGTGCTTCATTAGAGAAGAAAATCAAGGACATGTTATACGAAGAGAAGTCTGAAAGACCATTAGTGCTTAAAAGGCAAATTCAAGATTTACAAAATGAAATTTTTCAGTTCAAAAGAAATATTTCACAAATTGAAAAATCTAAAAAGAATCTTGAAACCGAAGTTTCAAATCTCAAAGAAGATAAAGCTAATTGTATCAAACGATTAACTAAAGTTGAAACTAAACTTCGCACTGATCTTCAGACTACTCAAGCTATGAACATGTTACTCCCGAAACTAGATCCCCTTATGGATTTGACTTAGGGTCTTGGTTACACCAAACCATCTTATCTAGAAATGGCTAAACGCCAATTACCAAGTTTGTATAATAATGATTACATGAGACGTGATACCTTCAAAGATTACATGTTTAATCCACCTCATATTGATAAAGAGGAAATTCAAAAACATTTAAATGTTAAACAAAAGAAAACCAATTTCTCCTATTTTAGTGCTCATTATAATTTGATTAACAAACAAAATGTTATTTCAAGAAAACCTACTAATGTTCAGAAACATGTGGATCAGGTAACTGATAATTACATATGATTCTTGAAAATATGAGAGTTTAGCAAGAAAAACTTTTTGCCGTCTCAGAAATCAAATAAATTCATCGTTAAATATCATTCGCAAGAAGCAAGAGTTTCAAACTGATGAACTTTTAAGATCCAATACTTATCAAGTGGATAGGTCAAGAAACAGATGAAGGAATTCATCAAGCCAACTGTGACTGATATTAACGATAAATTTAATGCCTTTGAAAAAGCATTGATGTCTGAAATGCAAGATGATTTAAAATACATTAACTCTCTTGAAGATGAATATGATATTTAAAGCGTAAACTCTGACATTCAAAAGGAATATTTGATTAATCAAATTACAATCAGCAGAAAATGAGGAGAAAATTGAGAATTTTGAAAACAAACAAACGACTTTAGAATTGGAAATCCTTTTACTCAAAGAAAGTCTTAAAGAATGTTTGCAAAAGAATGTTGAGTTGAACAAGGAATTGTTTTGTCGTACTGCCAGATTTGAAAACTCTTGTGCTAAACTTGAAAAAGAATCTTTAACGTTTGAAGCAAATTGGCAAAGACGAATTGAAGAAAACAAATACGACAAGCTTTCCTACGAAAAGTCTTTGAATATAATCTTAAAAGAGAATGAGGAACTCAAATCTAAAGTGCTTGATTTGACAAAAAACAAGAATAATGACGTTGTTGATAAAAGCCAGTTGGAAAACTCAAACTTTTCGTACTTTTCTAACCAACAAAACATGGCAAAACAAAAACGAACAACTCATATTCTTGAGCCAAAACAAAAAGAGGTTTTGTCTAACACTAATGTAATCGCTCCTGGTATGTATAAAATTGGATCTAAATCCTCTAGAGAACCGTATGGGTCAAATGTATGATTCATGACAAAGAATTAGAAATAGCTAGGAAATAATCATTACTTAGATATACCTCTAGATGCACCGATGTGTTCTTTGACCCCACCCCCTATAGAGTTGAAACCAACGAGGTCAAAGAATTGCAGATATAAGAATCATAAGAAGCGGAAGTTAGTTCAGCATGATCAAGGTCCAAAATCACCTAACGATGATTTGCTTTTTGATCCAGGTTTAGAAACTTCTTGTAGCAGGGAGAGACCAATTAAGAAAGATACCTTGAAGACTAGAGCGTCTCAGCCCCAAGTTGTAGAAAATCCTAGATATTTTAAAGCTTTCAATAAAAAACGCTCTAAGCGATTGGATGACTGTAATAACTCTAATGTGCATGGATCTGCTGCTTCTAATAGCATGAATGCTTGTTTAAATTCTGTTACTTATAATTATGTGTCTTCAAATCATGTGCATGCTAATTTGGATCGTAATAACATGAATGCCAACACCATTAGGACTGATACATCAAACGTTAGAAACACTAAGCATAGAACACGCAAGGCTTGGTTTAAAAAGGGTAGAAGTCATGATATTANAATAACTCTAATGTGCATGGATCTGCTGCTTCTAATAGCATGAATGCTTGTTTAAATTCTGTTACTTATAATTATGTGTCTTCAAATCATGTGCATGCTAATTTGGATCGTAATAACATGAATGCCAACACCATTAGGACTGATACATCAAACGTTAGAAACACTAAGCATAGAACACGCAAGGCTTGGTTTAAAAAGGGTAGAAGTCATGATATTATTGAAAAACCCCCTAGATCTTGCCTTAAGTGGATCCCAACTGGAAAAGTGTTCAAAAGCGTAGGTTATAAATGGTTGCCAGTTAAGAAGCAATCAAAACCTTGTCCTACATAAACAGAAAAATTTCATCCATTAGGTTTGCATTCTATACTGTCTAACTACGTGGAACCACTTCATCAGCGGATTCCCACTTTTCTGTGTTTTGCTTTGATGTGCAGCTTGTCCAAGTGTGCCTTTAGTACCTTGACTCAGGGTGCACCCAGCACATGACCGGGAACAAGGCACTGCTCAAGAACTTCGTAAACAAATTCTTGGGTATAATGCGTTTTGGGAATGATCATGTAGCCAAAATCACCGGTTATGGGGATCTCATTCATGATAAGGTTACAATTCAAAGAGTCTACTATGTCGAAGGACTGGGTCACAATTTGTTTAGTATTGGTCAATTCTGTGATAGCGGTTTAGAGGTGGCTTTCAGAAAACATTCGTGTATTGTTGGTACTCTAGACGGCGTTGACATTCTCAAAGGCTCCAGGGGTTCGAATCTCTACCAAATTTCACTTAAAGAAATAACATCACCAAAACCGATTTGTTTTCTTGCAAAAGCTACATCATCACAAGCATGGCTATGGCATCGTCGATTTTATCATTTAAACTTTGAGACAATCAATGAACTCGCCAAACATAATTTAGTCAGGGGATTACCAAAACTAACTTTTAAGAAAGATCATTTTTGTTCATCTTGTGAATTAAGAAAGATCACACGTGCGACACTCAAATTACTGTTGCTCCTTTGCATGTATTGCATATGGATTTGTGTGATCCAATGCGTATGGTTAGCAAAAATGGAAAGAAATATATATTGGTTATTGTAGATGACTACTCACGTTACACTTGGGTTCACTTTCTTGCTTCAAAGGCTGAGACTCCAGAATTAATAATCAAGTTCATCAAAAGAGTACAAGTAGGATTACAAGCTCAAGTTCGTTNTCATTTAAACTTTGAGACAATCAATGAACTCGCCAAACATAATTTAGTCAGGGGATTACCAAAACTAACTTTTAAGAAAGATCATCTTTGTTCATCTTGTGAATTAAGAAAGATCACACGTGCGACACTCAAATCAAAACCTGTACCTAGTACTGTTGCTCCTTTGCATGTATTGCATATGGATTTGTGTGATCCAATGCGTATGGTTAGCAGAAATGGAAAGAAATATATATTGGTTATTGTAGATGACTACTCACGTTACACTTGGGTTCACTTTCTTGCTTCAAAGGCTGAGACTCCAGAATTAATAATCAAGTTCATCAAAAGAGTACAAGTAGGATTACAAGCTCAAGTTCGTTTTGTTAGAACTGACAATGGAATGGAGTTCACGAATCAGATTCTTTAAAATTTCTTTGATTCTATTGGAATTACTCATCAGAGATCGATAGTATACACTCCTCAACATAATGGTGTCGTTGAAAGACGAAACCGAACATTAGTATAAGCTCCCAGAACAATGCTATCCTCCGCAAAATTGCCACTAAACTTATGGTCTAAAGCTGTATCAACTGCTTGTTTCACACAAAACCGATCTATAATCAACAAACGATTTAACAAAACTCCATATCACATCCTTCACAAGAGAAAACCTTATGTAAAATACCTACGCACCTTTGGTTGCAAATGCTATCCCCTCAATGATCGTGATGATATTGGTAAGCTTAATGAAAAGGGGGACATTGGAATTTTCATTGGATATTCCACACAATCAAGTGCTTATCGTATCTACAATCGGAGAACAAAGTTGATTCAAGAAACAATCCATGTCCATTTCGATGAAGTACATGAAACGGTTCCTGATCCAGTTCAGTCAGACCCAGTGCAAAGCACTATGACTTCTGAACAACACAGTTCAAGACTCATACCAAACCACACATCATCAACACCAAATCTTACAAGAAGGAACAAGGAAGAGTTAGATGGGCTGTTTGAGAACTTCTATGATGAATCATGTGGAGGAAATAGGATGAAGATGTCAGAAATATCCGCTGCAGCTCCGATAAACGAAGTTAACCATCAAGAAGACATCCCCTCTCCCGTATCCGGTTCGTCAACAACTACTCATGAAGCTGCTGATCCAACACCACATACCCCTCCAATTACACATATTCACCAAGAACCATACTCAAACAATAACACTCCAACCTCCACCTTAAATGTTGATGATCCCATAATTACCAATGCACTGTCTGAAGAGGAACAATTCATTAATCCATTCGCGACTCCAGAACCTGAGGTCGCTGGACCCTCTGAGCCGTTGAATATTGAACCTTCAGACATGCAACAAAATTACAAACCACATCCGTACAAAAGAAGATGGACTCACGATCACCCTTTACAACAAATAATTGGAAATCCTTCACAACCTGTTCAAATAAGACGTTCTTACACAGAATTTTGTCAATACAATTCATTCCTAAGCAGGACGGAACCAGCCAATGTCAAAACTGCACTTACAGATCCCGACTAGATTGTTGCGATGCAAGAAGAAATTAATCAATTCATACGACACGGCGTCTGGCAAAGGGTTCCACGTCCTCTTGGGAAACTCATACTAACTTTAAAATGGATTCTGAAGAACAAGCTTGATGAAGATGGTGATGTACTTCGCAACAAGGCTCGTCTTGTGGCTCGAGGTTACAATCAAGAAGAAGGGATTGATTTTGATGAATCATTTGCACCGGTGGCCAGACTCGAAGCAATACGCTTATTCTTGGCTTATGCAACTCACAAATCTTTCACCGTATACCAAATGGACGTGAAAATGGCCTTTTTGTATGGGGAGTTAGAGGAGGAGGTGTATGTAAGTCAACCAGAAGGCTTCGTTGATCCTGATCACCCCGATGATGTTTACATTCTTGACAAAGCAGTTTATGGACTGAAGCAAGCACCACGGGCATGGTACAAAGTGTTATCAGAATATCTGCTTAAACACAAATTCATCAAAGGTTCAATTGATCCAACTTTATTTATTAGAAAGAAAGGTGACGACATCATGCTAGTCCAAATTTATGTCAATGATATCATTTTTGGATCTACAAATCCTAAGTATTGCAAAAACTTTGAAAATATCATGCGACAGAAATTTGAGATGAGCATGATGGGAGAGCTAAAATTCTTTTTGGGTCTACAAATCAAACAAACTCCTCGCGGTATCTTTATACATCAAAACAAATACACGATGGAAATTTTGAAAAAGTTTGGAATGGATAAATCTGATTCCATGAGTACACCTATGTTGCATAGACCTAAACTAGATGAAGATAGAAATGGTAAACCGGTTGATGATACAAAATACCGTAGCATGATTGGTTCACTTATGTATCTTACAGCTAGTCGGCCTGATATTCAATTTGTTGTTTGCATGCACTAGTACAAAACTGGTATTCGTCACACATAGCGTATTTGGAACTGTCACACGGTAACATATATACGTGACTAAATGTACCAGAATAAAATAAACAGCCACACTTGATCCGACTTGTGTGACCATTTCGGAATTCTATTGTCACACATTTGAATATTTATGTGACTAGAGGTAACTGGAAAAATTTTTGGATTATTTAGTCACTTATAATTTGGTACGTGTGACAGATACAAATGAGTTTGAGACACTAGTCACACTATATATATACGTATGTGACAAATATATGTCACGCAATTGAACAGTGTGACCAAAATCCATATATGGTCACATGAAATAATTGTGTATGTTGCTAAATTATATAGTCAAGTTTGTCACACATTATTTAAACGTGACTGCTATTCTTTGCTGAATATTTAGCCACATATGAATTTGAAATGGGTGACAACTGAAAAGTAAGTTTGAAGCGTTAGTCATGATATGCATTTAAAAGTGACAAATATATGTCACACACTTGAAGAGTGTGACCAAATGTCATATATGGTCACACTAAACCATAGAAACATGATTAAGTGTAACTTAAATTTGATACATATGGTCACGTAAGTTTATATGTGTGTCTACAGTTTAGTGTGTGTTTGCTTGCCAAATCCTAATGTGTATAGTTACATATATTTGTAGCACGATCATGTGACTATAGGCTTTACAATAGTCACACCATATCACAAATGTGTATCTAAATCATGATTATGGTCACGTTATAAGGGTATTATATGTGACAAATACATTCAAAATAGTCACATTGTGAAATATTCATGTGACTATTATTTATAGCAAAATGTGAACTCAGTTATCATTAACCTTGATATTAGTCACATTGAGTTTTTGTGTGACTAAATTAAAGATGCTGTATATATGGTCACATGAAGTATTTATTTAGGTGTCTAAATCATAGTCATATTTTGTCACACATTATGTAAGTGTAGTCACAAATCGATACATACGGTCACACATTTCTGATAACTTATGTACTTTGTAACCCCTAGGAACAGTGTTACTTGACTTTCTAAAGTCAATTTTTAACTTTAATGAAGTAACATGTTACTAAAGTGCCTGCAAGTGCATATACATGATAAATGGAAAATGCAAATAACTATTGTAATAGCAGTAGTAACTTAATAATAGCAGTAGTAACTTAATAATAGCAGTAGTAACTTTTGTACAAACAACAGAGTTGTAATCTCACAAAAGGTGAATTATATAGTACTTAACAAAAGGTTTTTTACAACATAATGAAAACAGAGAAGCTAAACCCCTGCTACCTCCAAACACCTTATCAGCTTGTTTTCTTCAGATCCCCATAACATGCTCTCTCATACTGAACAAAAATTCTTTCAATGAGATCTTTAACTGCCTCTGTACGTTCTTCACATATGATCTTTATAGATATCATCACACCAAGTAAACTAGCACTCAAAGGATATTCTTTTTCTGCAAGCATAAAAACATCAAGTCCACCTTGTGTTGATAAGTGATGTACATTGCAGCTATCATAAAACTTCCATAAAGTTGAGAGATCATGACATGCAAAGGTCCAATAGATATCAGCTGGATCAGGTTTATATAACCTATGTAATTCAACCCACAACTCTTGCTCTTTCACATCTTGCTTCTTGACTGTTTTTAATTTTTCTTGAACCAACTCCCATAATCTGTCTAAGTCTTCTCTGTCAATTGTTCTTATCAAATCCTCAAACCTTTTGTACACTGCTAATCCTCCACCAGCCCTGATTATCTTCCTAGCCTTTCCAAATTTATCTTGGTAAATCTGCCAGTCCATGATTGGATGTCTAGCTTGAATAGGATCAACATATAATGTTTCAGGAACAATCACCATCATCTGATCATGAGAAGAGCTGTCTTCTTTTCTTTGTGAATCATTCTTCTTCTCAGCAGGCTTCTCTTCAATGATCTTTTGTTTCTTTGATGGTGTTTCTTCTGTACCCATGGGGATAAACTTATCAACATATCTCTTGATGCGGTAGTATAGACGTTCAATTTCGTCATATGTCATTCCCCTGAGTTAAGAAGATTTATAACAACCTTGATGCATTAAGTATACCTTCATTTCACTGATGCGTTGAGCCCTTGTGCGATTTCTTTTCCTCTTCTGACTTTGAGCTTGCTTTATTGGCTGAATTAGCTCATTCAAAGCTACTTCTTCACTTCTTGCATTTATCAAATCAGCAAGTTCTACTTCTTCACTTCTTGCATTTATCAAATCAGCAAGTCTTTGTACTCTATCATCATTAGTTAAAGTCTTATCTTTGTAAAGTTCTGCAACTCTAGCATGTAGAACTTCATCAGCATCAATAATAGCTTGCATTTTCTCTCCATGACCTATTTTTTTCTCCTTTTCTTGAAGACTGAATGCTACTGGCTCATCTGTTTCCACTTCAGACACTTTAGATCTCCTTTTCTCATCCATAAAGTTAGCTATTTCAGCTTCATCAACTGTCTTTGCAACCTCTTCAGCAGTAGATACTTCAGCAGTAGAAACTTGATTTGTTGTAGCAGCAGAAACATCTTGTTGTACCACCTTAGCCATTTCTTCAACATTACTAGTAGCAGCAGTTTCTCCCAAACTAGTATTAGTTTCCACTACCTGCTCTTTATTTACATCTTCCAAAACCGCCTCATTATCCACCCTGTCAGCAACTAAATACTCATCATCCACATTATCATCACTATCAATCCCAATATCCATATCCACATGCATATCAGCACAAGCACCTTCAGCATTTGTTGTTTCCTCCCCTGAGACTCTGCTTTCATTCCTCCCCTGTTTGGGAGCATCCTCCAAACTAGTAGCCTTAGAAGAAATCACCCTGTGTGTTGTGCCCACCTTCTTCAACCTTTTGAACTAAGCTTTTCTTGACCTCTTTTGACCTTCCAAATATTGAACTCTCAGGTTCAACCTTTTGATCTTTGCACCTTGTTTTGTTGTGCGCTTTTGGAGGCCAAGAACATCCTCTTCTAACTTGGTACAATAGACCTTCAGATCCTGTATAAGTTTCATTCTATCCTCACCACTTCGGCTTGTATTACCTAGCCCGAGAGATGGATCAATGGAATTGACATTTTGTACATCAGTATCCATCAATTCATGTGTTTCAGAACTACCCTCATCACTTCTGGATGTGTTACCACTGGCCTGCTCTGCTTCTAAGCTAGCAGCAGAAGTGGCAGCCCCTTCCAACATGTCGTGCTCCACACCCATGACATCCTCACCCTGTTTTTGTGGAAGGTTCACCATATATGGAAAAAGTGGTGTAACCTTTCCTGAAAAATCCTTGCCATTATTTTTCAGATTTGAAAATACTTTCTTTTGTAGTAAGGGGCAGCATAAGTTCCTTTATGTTTTTTAATGGTAGTTAACTGTTTTTGAATAATAAGTTGCAAAAACCTTGGATATAATAAAGAAGTACCATCATCAGCCAAGGTCTTGATCATACCCTCCAAAATCATTTTTGAAAAATTGAAAGGTTTTCCTTTAGCAAGGCATATCACTGCTGATGCCATGGTGGTACCAAACTCATTCCAACCTGTAGTTTTAGGACTCAAACAATGTAAGAGAGTATGAATCAAGAATTTCCACTGAGATGAGAAGAGACCTTTGTAAAATTTTAATTTATCATTCTTCTTCTCATACCCCATTTTTTTCAAACCTTTGAAAATGGCAGCAGTATCAAGACACTCAATCTCTTCATTATCTGGTAGGTTAAGAGATTCCCTAATAGATGACTCAGTTATGAGTATATTTTGGCCATCTACTTTAGCCTTAATCTTTTTTTTCTTTATTAACAGTTATGGCTTTAGCAGTAGCCCAAAACTGCTTAATAAAATAAATGCATATAGGAGGACTCACAGTTAATGCATACTTAATGCATACTTAATATAGGAGGACTCACACTGGACTAACTGCCTATTCAGATACAGATTATGCAGGTTGTCAAATTGATTGCAAAAGTA
The DNA here is from genome assembly GCA_014162995.1 of Artemisia annua. Taxonomy (NCBI): domain Eukaryota; kingdom Viridiplantae; phylum Streptophyta; class Magnoliopsida; order Asterales; family Asteraceae; genus Artemisia; species Artemisia annua. The sequence goes on from LBNU01026085.1 coordinate 48,448, forward strand.
CCTCAGGATATGCTCAATTCTTGGGGGAGAAATTAATCAGCTGGTCTTCAAAGAAACAAAATCATATTGCATTGTCAACTGCAGAAGCTGAATATATTGCCCTCTCCGGATGTTGTGCTCAAGTATTATGGATGAAAACACAATTGACGGACTATGGCTTCGTATACAACAAGATTCCTATCTATTGTGACTCACAAAGTGCCATTGTCATCTCTTGTAATACGGTACAGCACTCGAAGACCAAGCACATAGCAATCAGATACCATTTCATTAAGGAACATGTAGAAAAGCAGACTGTGGAATTGTACCTCGTAAAGACTGATTATCAAATTGCCGACTTCTTCATAAAAGCTTTGCCTCAAGAAAGATTCGAATACCTACGACAACGCTTAGGAATAGCAAGAATTCGTGATGATACTGACAAACACGAGGTCAAAGAAGTCAACAAATCAGCAATCACTAGTACATCTGGATCTGGTAATTCTAAACGGTAATTAAATCATAATGGCTGTTGGCTAAATAACAGATCAACACCCGCTTTTCAAAAAGAAAGGACCCTGAACGTACGCTTCAGTTCGTCAATCCTTCAGAAAAGAAGAGAAATCTTCTTTTTATCGTGAGCAAAATGTATACAAGATTTTACAAAAAGTTTTACCAAAAACCTTTTATAAAATGTTTTGCTCATGATAATCACAAACTTGAGCATGTTTTTCTGATTAACATGATCTTTTTTAGCTCGAGTTTGAATAAAATTTTCAAAAACAATGCTACCCTGCTCACTAATAGGTCAAAAATTGCTTAAAATCTTACGCTATTTTTAGGGGGAGAAAAAGAGAAATTTGTTTTTAAAATAAATTAATAAGTCGCTTTAATTTGTTGCTAAGTTAATTGTTGTTTAAAATGAAAAATGTTGTAAAAAGATTGGGAAAATACCATCACGTCAAGGGGGAGTGATAGATTTTACTTTAAACAATTTTGTTATAACACTAACGTTCATTTATTTGAACCAACATGTTTTCAAATTTTTGTTAAAAATAAAATGTAAAACTTTAAAAGAGTTTGTGTGATGAGAGCTAAAGTCTAGCGGGAGTTTTGCTAAAAGTACAAAACTATGTTTGAACCCTCCCCCCAGTCCAAAAAGCCTCGCAGAAACCGGGTCAATGAAAAGAGTCAAAAAGTCAAAACAGTCCATATACCCAAATGGGATACGAAGGTTTCTCTCACAATTCACACACAGTACTATCACACTTTCTCTCTCTAAAATAAACACAAAAACCTCGCATCGCATACTTGTGCCGTTTCCAAGATTTTCTTGCCCATTAAATCGATTTCGTGCAAAAAGTAAGCTTTTAAACATTGTTTAAATTTGATTATACATCTTTGTCTTCAATTTATGTCATTAATTTTGGGTTTTCAATGCGTATTTGGCCAATTAGGGCTACGGTTTTTGTTAGGACTTAGATCACTATTAATCTTGCGATGTAGAATGGTTTGGAAGTGTTTGTGTGGTTAGATGATTATGTTAGATTGTGTAGATCATGGTTTTGAAAGAAAACGAGGGATCAAATGGTTGGATTTTGGGTTAAAATGGTCGAATTAGAGGTAGAAGATGAACAGTCAAAAGTGTGACATCATAATTGATGTGATCCGAGACTTTACGATAGAGCCAAAAATCAGCATTTAATATTAATTTAAATTTTCCGAAACTTTGGCTGTGATGAAAGTTTTCCTTGCATCGCAGTTCAATTTTTATGCTATGACAGCTGTCCTATTTGTCTTGCGATAGATTACCATCTCACTTAATTCTGAGACTTTTAATCCGAAAAAAATGTCAATATCTCAATTTTTGGAATGCGATGTCTGTGTTACTACTTCTGCGATGTTTGACCAAAATTGACCTTGCTCGCATTTGTAAAACTGCGATGGCTGTTTTTCCGAACATTTTGTTACCCACTATTTCTAAATGTTACTCTGCCCAAATTTCTTAAAATTTTTGATAAGTTTTTATAAGCTAACACTTATATAAAACAAAACAAACATTTTAATAAATGAAAGCTAAGTAATAAACATGATCAAACACTCATTTTTCATCAAAATCATAACTTGTTCATATAAAATTTAAAATGTTACAAAATTTTTCAAAACAAGCCAAGTTTTTTTTTAAAATTCACAAGTGCTTATACAAAAGTTTTAAATCAAACTTAAATGAAAATTTTTCAATCAAATGAGAAAATTTTAAACTGTTGAAACATTAAGTTGCATATGTTTAGTTTAAATTCAACAATTAGACTAGAATTGTATCACTATATTGCATTTTAAGTAAATGTGATGCATATGTTTAATTAGTAACTTAGACTATACTATGATTGTATCTTAATGTGCACTTTGTGTAAATGAATGGAATTGACAGATAAATTTCATAACATGTTCTTGGTTGCCAATGCTATGATTTTTCAAATTTGTTTAAACAAATTCATGCAACCAAATGACAAAGTTTACTCTAGTTTGTTTTATTCAAATGATTTTGAAATGACTCGACACTATCTTAATTAAGAATATCTCATCTTCAAGGTGGTTATTAGGGCTAGTTGTCACTTAAAAACTGATAATGCATCTCTTTAGCTACGCAACGTAATAGAGTATTCAAGGTTTTGATATGTTTAGAGAAATTTCACACTTATGCAGCAAAAGCTCTTTTGAGATGACTTGTAATTGATTAAACTAAGAACTTCTCATCTTCAAGATAGTTACTAGGATTAGTTATCACCTAAAAGCTGATAATGGACTCCTTTAACTAGGCAACGTAATAGAGGGTTTAAAGTTTGGTCACTTGTCAAGAAATCTCACGCTCATGCAATCAAAAGATCTTTGTAAATGTTTTTCCATATCATGTTCTCTAGATTACACTAGATTACTTAAGTTTGAAACAAAAGTTGATACTTTTTCCCAAAACTTCAAAAAGGTTAGATAAACGTTTCTTTTAAAAGCACGAGCAATATAAAACAACGTTATATCTAAAACCTAAAATCCTTTGAAAAAGTATCAAAATCAACAAAATTTTGCTAAGGAAAATAAAAACAGGCAGAGAGAATTTAAAACACATGTGAAAAGAAAAGAGCATGCGCTTATGCTATAAAAGCAAGAAAGCATAAGAAAAGAAAAAGAAAAGAAATATGCTCGAAAAAGAAATGCCAAAGCATATAAAAACAGATAGAGTGAAATAAAAAACATGTTATACTTTAACACATACCTTTTCTTGGCCAAAAACGGACCCAAAGAGACCAAAACCGATAAATAAATGCCAAATATATGTGTTTTTGTGTTTGTGATTGTGCAGGTACGGATATTTCAAAAATGGACAAAAATCAAGGCAAAAAGACAAAACCGAGCACGAGATTGGAAAGAGCGTGAAAATACGAGGCCAAGACGAAGTCAAAATTATTTTCCGAGCACACCATTGGAAAGAGCACGAAAAAAACGAGAGTATCGGTATTTTATATGACAAAAGACGGTGTTATAAAAGACTAAACGGAGCTCAAACAAAGATTATTATTAAGGAAATTCGGATCAGCTTTGAAAAGGCTAAAAGGAAATAGATGCAAAATTTAACACAAAAAGCTCCTTAGCTGAGATGGGAGGGGCGTTGGACATAGGCGAGAGGTCGTGGCTTCGAATCCCACTTCCTTCTCATTTCTTTTTAGTTATAGCAGCAGCAAAGGCCCATTTGAGATAATGAAGACAAGGTCCAAGAGAAAAGACCAGCTGAGCCCATTTGATACAATGAAAGAAGAGATCCAGTAGTAGCGGCCCAGCAGTAGCAAAACAGATCCGGCCAGGCTCATATACGCTTAGATCCGGCCCAACATTTAAATGAATGATATATCTGATTTTTTGTCTTGTGCGTGATATCAATTGCCTAGAACTAATTCAAGAGGCGCGTAAGTTGGCTATATTAAGCACTAGCAGACGCACTACTCTAGCTAAATCCATTCAAGGCAATCCACGTGTCCTGCTGGTCGGATAATAATACGAGGTGCATGCAGTTATGTAGAGCTTGGTCGGGAAGAAAATGAGTGAAGCCAAACGAGAGATACACGACAAAAATGATAAGAAGAGGCTAGAACCAATTATTAGCTATTTAAAGAGGGCTCCGGATCCAAGACAAGAGACATTCCTCCTTCACATTTATTTTCACACACTTGTTTTATTAGTAGCAGTTTTTGTAACTTCTATTTTGAGTGCTTTTTCTTCTTATTAAACTCTTGTAGCTCATTTAAGTGCTTATTTGTATCAAATCTTTTTAGCTTATGAATGAATATTAAGATATTTATTACTTAATTCTTATTTCTCTTCTTCATCTTCTACTCTTTCTTTTATTTTCTTTTTCTTTTCTTTTCTAAATCTAATAAAGTTATAAAAGCTTTTTAGCTTACTGTAGCTAATTTAGGTTTGCTTTTTGGGTTTGCTTTTTCAATAAGCTTATCCATAAAGTTTTTATTTTTTTTCTTTCTTTTCTTTTCTTTTCTTTAACTATTAAAAAAAATAAAAAATAAAAAATAAAAGTTTTTGTTCTTTCTTTTTATAAAAAGTTTACATTTTTATTAAGATTAAGCTTATTATATCTTATAACTTCTTCTTTTCTTAACCCTCTAGCTCGATTCAAACATAAAAAGATATGCATGAGCTCGTTAAGCTCGGCTTATTTTCCAAATAAGTCTTGACATATCTTAAGTTTGAGAGCACTTTTTTATTTATTAGCTTTTTTAGATAGCTTATTAATTAGATCTATTATTTTTATCAAGTTTTTAGTATAAAGCTTGCATCTTTATTGTTTATTTTGAAGTTTTTATACTTGGCTCAATTCGAACAAGAAAGGTCTTTAGCTTTAAAGCTTGCCTTAATCTTTGATTAAGCCCATTTTGACCTTTAGTTTCGAGAGCTTGTTATAGATCTAGTATTTCTATAGTTTATTTAGTATAAAGTTTGAATCTTTATTGTTATTTTGTACTTTTTTATATACTTTAGCTTATTGTTGATTTATATAAGGGAATATAAGTGCTTCACTTGGGTGATCGGCTTAATAGCCTTGATTGCTTTCTCCCTTATTCACTTTAAGCTTTAGTATTTTAGTTTTTTTTAGGTAAAACTTGTAGTTTTAATCTAGTTTTATAAAAAAAAATTATTGTTATAGCTTATTTCATCATATTATCTTTTGTCCTAACTCTTATGTCATATTTCTTATCACAATCTACCGCTAAGGCCGGAGCTTAAGGGTCTTTAAGCATATTTTATACATAATGTTTGAAACTTTAGTAATTTTTAAGCTTGTTAGTGAATAAAGTTTCAAACTTTACTTACTAATTGGTGGATAAGATTAATAAAGTAGTAGACTTTATTGATAATTTGTGCTTATTAGATCGGGTGGTTATTCCTCTCGTTTATTCATCCGGGTTCTATTTTCTTTACTTTTTAAATCTTTAGTAGTTGATAATTTTAGTATAATAATTATGTTTATCAAAATACATGCTATGTGTTTGTTTGCTATGATTAGAGAGTAGATTTTTATATACTTGTTTAGTAGATTATTTAGTGAATTAAGTGTGGTTTATAAAAGTTAAAAGATATATTGGTTAGATCTAAATATAGATATCTCTTTGTGAAAATTGTTGTGAGAAAATAGTTACTTAAAAGACTTAATTGAAACAATAAACCACACTTAAGGATCTTGATAATTTGCTTTACAAGTATATCTTTTTATCATATATTTCGTATTTGTTTGATTAGCATAATTTATTTGGTTATTTTTAGTTGTTATCTTTTGTAGTTAGCGTTAGATTATTTAATTGCCACTAGTTTTATTATTACCTTTTTTCCAATCATTATCATTTTTCTTAATCAAAAATCTAAAAACATAAGTTAGAATCTTTTTCTTAAAATTTTAGATTTTTCTTCAAAAGCTTAGTATCTTTTATATTTTAATTAGCTTAAAATAGTTTTTAAATTATTATAATTAAAAGAAAAAAATAATAAAAATAATAATAATAAAATAATAAAAAAAATATAAATCTTTTTCCAAATTTATTTTTGAGTATTTAGAACTTTTAGAAAGTAAGTTTGAAATTTTAGACGCCTTTCTCTTTAGATTTGCTTTTTAGGTGCCTTTTTAGATTACGTTAAGTTTGTTTTTTAAATTTAGGTTGCGTTTTAGGATTTGTTTACTTTATTTGCTTGTTCTATTTGTTTGTTTACTTGTTTTTATTTGATATTCCATTATCATAGTATAAAACTCCAAATATTCACCTTTATTTCACTTTCACTACACGTTTTATCGAACCGATTATCACTTTTCCATTCATACCTTCACACGGACTACGATCTCGGGTTTTGCTTATTTCCTTAGCAATTCCTTGGAGATAAAATATATACTATATAAGTTGGTTTTGACGAATCATACTTAATCCATATACTTATCATTTTCATATCATTTCAGAATCAAACATCTAAAATGGCTGAAGAACAAGTTCAGGATCAAGCACAACAACAACTCACATCTGAAAAAATCCTTCCATCCACCGAGTATCTACGATATGGTGACAGCAACCACTTGTTTAACCCCTACAGTTTCAAATGTAATCATCCTATCATCGTAGAAATACTCAAAAATCACCCAATATTCCCTGCACTCAACAAAACTGTCATTGAAATCCCTCAAATCTATGTACAACAATTCTGGAAAACCATTAAAGTGGTTGGTGACAACAAATCCAAAGTGCTGGAAGTTACTGTGGATAGATACACAACTCAATTGACTAGTGAATCTCTACGTAACGTGCTGGAATTACCAAGTGCAACATCAAATGACAGACAAGGTTTTGAAGTCCTTCCAGATAAAACACAAATCCAAAACTTCTTCCTGGAACTTGGATATGATACTCAAATGTTTAAACTCACAAACCCCTCTGATTTTAAGAGAAAATGTCTCCCTGGACCATGGGCCATAATGTTTTCAATCCTAAACTGATGCCTTGCTGGCAAAGAAGCAGGAATTGATGCCGGGAGATTCTCAATATATCAGATATTCTATGGAATTGTGAATCAATGCCATTTTGACTATGCTCTCTTTTATGGATCGAGCTAGTTGAATTGGTCAATGCAAAAACAAAATCCAAGCAAAAGACGAAGAAGTTGGGGCAATACATTCCTTTTGTAAGATTCATCAAGCTACTCATCCAGGATATGATGAGAAGGAACAAGCTGTCAGCAAGACCAGTTGAAGTACATATAACTGACAAAGCAATGAAAAACTTACAACCATCACAAGATTCAACCACAAAGAGCCCAATGCCTATTCCAAGTGAATTGCTTAATCTTGCTGATAAGAATTCCAAAGCTTACAAGGAATACATAGGTAGATTAAACGTTTCTATGGAAAGCTCTAAACCGAGCGAACCTACCCCTGAAACGAATAAGGAATTAGAAACTAGCGCCAATTTAGGACTAGAGAAAGGGAGTAGGATTGAAACAACTAATCAAGGGGGTAAAAGGAGAAGGAGAATACTAAGACTCTCTGACACTCAGGAGTCGGGTGATACAAAGGATGATACGAATGTTGAAAAGAGTCACAATACTACCGGTGACAAGAATGATGACTCGGAAACAACATTGTCCGACAACCAGGAAAACGTCGGAAATGATGGCAATGATGGAGTGGAGGTAGATACAACCCATAGGGAAGAAGTTAGCAAGGAGAATAGGTTAGAATCAGACACCAGTATGATAATTAGATCTTTGGAGATTCCCAATCTCCTAAACCTAGGAACTCCTGAGCAAACAAATTATGCGTCATGTGTTGACACAGCGACAAGTTTGCCGTCGGTAACTCTTGGTGAAACCGACCCGTTACAATTTCCCACAGCATCTACCGAAGCTCAACCAACAACAAAAACAACAACAAAGGATAAAACAACAACAACAACAACAGCTACAACAAATCAACAACAAACACAACACAAGTACCAATTGTACAACAAACTAAACAAGCAACGACAATCCCATCATCATCAACAACTGTAAACCCTCAAACAGTTGTTCCTCCAAGTTATGTCACATAAGGATATCTGAAAAGAACGGTCAAAGAATTTGATACGTACTCAAAAGAATTACATGAAGCTCAAGTTAAAAGAAAACAAATTCACGAAGCAGTTGCTGAAGAGGTCACTGGAGATGAGGAACTCACGTTTGATCAACTCAAAGATATGCTGATACAAATCTTCAAGGATCAACCTCATCTACAACAACAAAAACCAAACCTCTACTATTCACTCACTTCCACAACCGATTCAGAATCTACATCCAAAGAAATAGCTGCGTTACGATCTACAATGATTACAACAAACAAGTCATTGATGAAAGAAATAACATAGCTAAACAATCAAATCGTTGAATTGGAAAAGACATGCAAGCCTCAATCTCGCAAACGTCATCAGGATGACCCTGACTCAGGTAATCCTGAGGGGGAGAGAAGCTCCAAGAGATTGAGACAAACCACACATACAACTTCACTTTCACAATAACCATCAATATCATCTAGATCAAGCAGACAACCAACACGCTCAAGATCAACGGAAACACAAAAGGATCAAGAAGTTGCTGCATCAAGTGACTCTAGTGATGGAGAAAGGGAAGATATAAGTGGTAGTGTGTCTACCATGGGTGAAAATCAAGCTGATATGGGAAAGTCCACGGTAAATGAACCTGAAAAGATGCCAACGGTTGAAAAGCCCGAAGCATTCTCATTAGGTCAATTTACTACAAGAATCAGAAGTCATGTAACAGATGAAGTATATGGTAAAATATTAATGGATGCTCGAGACAGAGATGTATATGATCATGAACTGGTAAGAAAGACCATCAGCTCGACAGCTCCAATTGAAAATCATCCGCTACTAAAATTCCCTGAACCTTCAACGTACGAGAACTATGACTTACATTATCTCATATCTGGACACGACAAGTACAGATCGTCGACCTTCACAAGCTTGATGTTTGAAGATTGGGGAAATGAGTTCCTTGAAGAAGGAATTCATCGTGAAAAGTTCATCATTTCTGCCATCGATCAAAAGCAGTATAAGGTGGAAGCATGTATGAGAATAACCGGGATGAACGAGGCCGCTCAACAATACTTCATTGAAAGATACAGGGTTGCAGCTCCTCGTCACAATGTCTTCACAAAACACCGGATTGTTCATTACTTATATGTCACATCGGAACAATTCAGAACTGATGGCTTCATCAACTTTACAGTTAGAAGAGACGACAGCCTCGATTATGTCTTCTGTGAAGCTGATTTTCACCAACTCCATCCTCAAGACATTCAAGACATGTACCTCTCAAACATATCTGATCGAGGTAAACTAGCTAGTGAAAGCAAGAACCTCGGGTCATTGTCCCAACGAGGGTTGAAATTGATCTTGTCACTCGAATCGTAAGTTATGTGAAGTGAATTGGTTTAAAAGATGTGATTCAGTTTTTGCTATACTACTAAAGGTTGTTTAAAACNATCATCTAGATCAAGCAGACAACCAACACGCTCAAGATCAACGGAAACACAAAAGGATCAAGAAGTTGCTGCATCAAGTGACTCTAGTGATGGAGAAAGGGAAGATATAAGTGGTAGTGTGTCTACCATGGGTGAAAATCAAGCTGATATGGGAAAGTCCACGGTAAATGAACCTGAAAAGATGCCAACGGTTGAAAAGCCCGAAGCATTCTCATTAGGTCAATTTACTACAAGAATCAGAAGTCATGTAACGGATGAAGTATATGGTAAAATATTAATGGATGCTCGAGACAGAGATGTATATGATCATGAACTGGTAAGAAAGACCATCAGCTCGACAGCTCCAATTGAAAATCATCCGCTACTAAAATTCCCTGAACCTTCAACGTACGAGAACTATGACTTACATTATCTCGTATCTGGACACGACAAGTACAGATCGTCGACCTTCACAAGCTTGATGTTTGAAGATTGGGGAAATGAGTTCCTTGAAGAAGGAATTCATCGTGAAAAGTTCATCATTTCTGCCATCGATCAAAAGGAGTATAAGGTGGAAGCATGTATGAGAATAACCGGGATGAACGAGGCCGCTCAACAATACTTCATTGAAAGATACAGGGTTGCAGCTCCTCGTCACAATGTCTTCACAAAACACCGGATTGTTCATTACTTATATGTCACATCGGAACAATTCAGAACTGATGGCTTCATCAACTTTACAGTTAGAAGAGACGACAGCCTCGATTATGTCTTCTGTGAAGCTGATTTTCACCAACTCCATCCTCAAGACATTCAAGACATGTACCTCTCAAACATATCTGATCGAGGTAAACTAGCTAGTGAAAGCAAGAACCTCGGGTCATTGTCCTAACGAGGGTTGAAATTGATCTTGTCACTCGAATCGTAAGTTATGTGAAGTGAATTGGTTTAAAAGATGTGATTTAGTTTTTGTTATACTACTAAAGGTTGTTTAAAACTTAAATGAAATGAAAACGAGATAATGAGAAATAAGTTGAACGATAAAAGAAAACATAAGTTGAATAAAACNATATATATTTTACTTGCCTTAGTAACTTCTCAACTCTGAACCTTCACGGTTTCAATCCAAGACCTACCGCCAACTGCTAGGGTTGGAATCTAGGATCCAAGGCCCGATCTCAATCCGAAGTCTTAAAGCACCTTAGCTCATACATAACAACGGGCTTTTGGGTAGCTCCGAAACCACATGCGTACTACGCTTATACAACGATATACAATACAACTTCAACTAGCGTGTATCCATGATGTGTACCCAATTTCCCAAGCAAAGATTCTCTTAAGAAGATAAAGAACTACTAGTCGGCTAAACCTAACATCTTTAATTAGCACACAAGATATGGGGTGAAACAAGCTGATGGGAACGAAAGGCCACAAGTACCGTCTATGAGCTTTTAAAGAGAACCACTACTCCACGTATGGTAACTAACTTCTAAATAAACACTATCATATCTCATTCTCTGCATTTTCAAAACCTCAAATAATGAGATCCACGGATACTTAGCCGATAATTTTTAGCCATGCATATATAAAGTAAGGTACGGGAGCCGACAAAAGAGTAGCTCCTTGTGTACAAAACTAGCAAAAGCTTTTATGATCATCTTTGGTTAAGGGAACATGCTAGGGCTCAACACGCCCGGATCAAGTCAAAATTTTTATTCCCACTCTTACCTAGTAGGAAAGTCAAACGCGGTGTCAAAACTTTTATTCTATTTTTGCATAATTTTATATTTTTCTCATTTTTTGTGCTTTTTGCTTTGAAATTTTTCAATTTTTGAGGAAAACGGGGTTGCGTAAGTAAACGAAAAAGATGAAAGTGCTAGGTCAATCAAATCGAAGATTCACCCCCCCCCCCAGACTAAGGTAAACATTGTCCTCAATGTTTTCAAGGTAAGGGTAATCCTAACAATAAATCTAAGGCCGTTTATTAAGTATGCCAAAGATACCATTAGTCGATAAGATTTTGGATATAAGATTTCCAAGATAGAAGCAAGATATGGGACTCGAGTGGAGATGAGACGATCCACGAGCACGAGAGTCATCATGAATTGGGGAAATCCTGCACAAACACAAACAACCAAGCAAACACAAGATTGGAAGAGGTCGCCCTCCTCGCGTTACTTATTAGAAACTAGATAACATAGATGGATAAGCATGGGGTGCCTCCCACGAAGCGCTTTGTTTTTGATCATCGAGTCACTTAGCTTGACTCTATCCCCGAATTTAGTTGTCCTTGGGAAAAGTGTGGAGATCCGGGATCACCAAAGGTAGATCCCCTCCAAAGTAGTGTTTCAAACGATGACTGTTTACCTTAAAATGTTCCCCATTTTGGTTAAAAAGTTCAACAGTACCATAAGGAAAAACTTGGGCAACGGTAAACGGTCCAGACCAACGGGACTTTAGCTTTCCAGAAAATATTTTTAACCTTGAGTTAAAAAGCAAAACTTGATCACCGACATTAAAAACACGAACCTTGGACATGCATTCAGAGTGCTTTGTTTGAGCTCGGGATCGTTTATGAAAATGCATCGGGAGTCAAGAGGTTGATGGTAACACACGAGATTCCAAAGTTCAGTTCAAGTACATTGAAGTGGGTTCTGAATGGAATTAATGAATTACTGACTCAAGACATTCAAGGGATGATTCCCATACTTGATGATGATCAGAGAGCAAAGCTTGGATTGATTGCTCAGTTTGTTGATGAAAGACTCAACCTTCGAAGTATCTAGAGATTCATGGAGAAATGTGTTGGATACCGAAGATGAAGTCTTGAAGAATACCCATAAATAGAAGACCCGAATGATCCACCCTTAGGGGGAGATTGTTGGACCAAGAAAAGTGTAGATCTTTAGTCTAGGGACTTTTATTTATCTTTTGTTATTATCTAGGGTACTAATGTGTAAGTTGTTATGTAATGCGACATCAAGTAACTATCGCATAACTTGTATACGTGCGATGGCATGCTTGTGCATAACGTGTGGGTATAAATACCCCATCACCTCATTGTTGTGAGGTGTGTGTTCTTCTCATAATACAATGAAAGTTTCTTATGTTCCTCTCTATTCTTTAAAGTGCTCACACCCACTTTATCTATCTTAGATTATATTTGTAGTCGTGATATATTTAGGACAACATGCCGGTTGTCGTATTATACCACAACATCCTTGAAGCACACCAAAAGCACGTTCGACATCCTTTCGTGCACTTTCTTGCTTCCTTTTAAAATAACCATGTTTTTTGTCAGTCGTTTCCGAGAAGGATTTGACGAAAGTTGCCCACTGTGGGTAAATTCTGTCAGCTAAGTAATACCCCTGTTTATACCTTCTTCCATTTACTATATAGGGTGCTCTTGGGGCTTCGTTAGCAAGAATGTCGTCGAATAAATTAGAGTTTTCTAAAATATTAATATCATTATTTGCCCCTGCCATCCCAAAAAATGCATGACAAATTCATAAATCTTGCGAAGCAACAGCTTCAAGCATTATTGTTGGGTATCTTTTATCACCCCTACCAAATTACCCTTGCCAAGCCACCGGACAATTTTTCCAAGCCCAATGCATGCAATCAATGCTACCAAGCATTCCTGAAAAACCATGTTCACGCTCATGTTTTTCGTAAATACTTTGAACGTCGGACCATGTTGGTTTTTTTAAATACTCCGGCATAAACAAATCCATAACACACATGTTAAAATTATCAAGACAATCACGTGAAGTACGCTCACTCATTTGCAAATACTCATCAAACGCATCGGGTGAGCTGTCGTATGCCAATTGGCGTATGGTAGATGTACACTTCATAAGAACACTAATACTCATTCGACCCGTAGTTTTAGGTCCTACATTAAAGTATTTAAAATGATCTGGAAGAGGATCGGATTCATAAGATTCAATACCTTTGACTATTTCTAGAAATCGTTTTCGGCTCATACGAAACCTTCTAAGAAAATTACGGGGCGTATACTTACAACCTTGAACGAAATAGTCGTTTAGCAAACGTTCTTTGGCAAGTTCACGTTCACGAAATATGTGGGTACGAGCCACCTGAGGATGAGTTGCTTCTTGTTCTAAGCATTGCTGATACTCGTACGCAGCAATCATAAAATATATATCAGATTCGTCATCTATGTCTGACCAACTCCGAGATAATTCGGCACTTTGATTTGGATCCATTGTGAATAAACAAGGTTTTTTTTGTTATAGAGGAAGTATAAAGACATGAGAATTAGTAGTGGATGTGTGAAAAAAAATTATGTGTTTAGTTGGTATTTATAGTGGTGGGAAAATGGTTTTTATTTTTATTTTTAAATTATTAGGCAATATAGCCGTTATATGAACTCTAGGGACTGAAAACGATTTTTTTATTTTTTTTATTTATTTTTTAAATAACGGCTATATTTTGTACCGTTTAAGGGGGTGAAGTCATTTTTTTAACACAAGTTGCCTTAACTCGGCGTTAATAGGCTAACACCTAACATTAACGCGAGGTTAACGTGGACGAACGGTGTGGCTAACGCTGCATTAACGCACGTTAAAGGACCTTTAACGCGATGCATGTTTTAGGGTTGCTAGTGCTCTTAGCCCCTCAAAACCCTCACTTGAGTTTGATTTTAGGTGCGAGTACATCCTTGATTTAACTTTTAAAAAATCTGTTAAGGCATAAAATCGCCCTAGACTTTTTACTTTGTTAACAAATAATCTTGAAGTTTATATGCATAAACAAGGTTTTTGCCTTTTTGGTTCATCTTGGTTGTTATTTTACTTTTTTTGGAATAATTTAAAAAATGACCAAGTTGATCAATCGATGAGCTTTTTTGACCTTTGATTTGAAAATTCTCATTTTGACCAAGGTGGCCCGACTGCCCAAAACGTGTCGTCCCCATGGGACGCCAAGTGTCCCAAGTTGCCCAAATTTGTCTGAGTTGCCAAAAATTTGTCGTGAGTTGCCCAACAGTTTGCCACTTGGCGTCTCATGGGAGTGACAACTTTTGGGCAACCGGGCCATCTTGGTCAAAACGAGAATTTTCAAATACAAGATCAAAAAAGCCCTTCGATTGAGCAACTTGATCATTTTTGAAATTACCCCTTTCTTTTATGTTTTGTTCTCTTTCCTTTACGTTTAAGACGATCATTACTTTCAAGGCAAAAGTTCAATGTAGATCCTCTTTTTGTCATAGATCTGGTTAAACAATCCCACCCGTTCATCTTATTCCCTCTACTTTTGATCTAACCACCAGGATTAAACCAAACAATTACACTATCAAGGGCATTAGGGTAAATTTAGAAAAT
>LBNU01026085.1:64251-85929 GCA_014162995.1 Artemisia annua
TACATTCACTGGTGTTGAAGTTATTACTCTGTTAACAAACTCTCACACTTTCATCATTCATATGCAATTTGTTTACAGGTTTGTAAAAATATCATCCAAATCTGTTAAATTTTAGATTTTAGTTTATAGATTTTATTAGATAATCAACTGAAAGTAGTAGATAATCAATATAGTTGTGGTTTTGTATATTATTAGTTTTTGTGATAATTATTGAAGTTTTTATTCAGATTTTGTTAGATTGTTGCAATGTGATTATTGCTGTTGTGGTTGTTATTTTTATGATTGTTGATACACACCATGTGTTTGATAAAACGCGTTTACGATAATCACATGTGATTCTGAAGCAAATTCACATGTGATTCTGTAACAGGTAAATCATATGAGTGATTTTGTTGAATTTGTGTTAGTTGTTGAATTTGCTTGACGCGTTATTAGTGATTTTGTTGAATTTGCTTGGCGTGATATTTTAGTTGATGTTTATATAAGTTATTGCATTAGTTGATGTTTTAGACGCGTTAGTTGATATTTTTAATTGCTGTATTTTGAACTCTCGTATGCTTTACTGTTAAATAAAGAGTTTTCTTTCGAGCTTTCTACGCGGTCTGATGCAATGTATTTTATTTCTAGATTCGGATAAGGAGAAACTTGCACAATGTTATGTGGCTGGACTTGTAGAAAGTGCATACATTTTACTGATGGGAAAGTTTGTTAAATACTGATTATTTCAAGTGCTAGGTACCGAAGATTGTCAAACCAGAGTCTCTTGTCAAACCAAAGGTTGGCAAGAGGAAGATATCGGATGAAGAGGTATCATCTGAGGAAAAACCTACGAGTCAAAGAACAATGTAAGTAGTTTTGTAAATTGCATTTCTAAAAAGTAGTTTTGTAAATCACATTGATTCTGTGTGAATCACATGTGATTCTTGTCAAAATCACATGTGATTTTTATCAAAATCATTCAGTTTACTAACCAACATCTTTTTTTTTTGTAGGAAACTTTGTTTTTCAGCATCTGCGTAATCATGAACATCCAAATCATGATTCTGTTGCTAAAGTAAAACCACACATTCCCAAGTTGAAATGGAAGACAAAGACGAATCACGCATTCCAAAGTAATACCACGCATTCTAAGAAAACTGTTGGAGATAAGGTTAAATTTAAGTTAAAGTTTACAAAGGAAGCAGCTAAGAGGACTCAACCAAAAGCTAAGAGGACTCAACCAAAATCAAAAGAAGTTGTCATACCGAAACCTCATGTCAAACATAAACCTGTTCCTGTTAAACAGAAACCTACTGTTCTATTGAAGATCGTGATGATGAGGAAGATGGAGAGTCCGAGGACTATGAGGAGCAAAATGAGGTTGTAGATAAAGAGTCCGATGAAGGAGATAAGGCTGTGGAAACATGGGTCAGCATGAAAGTCAAGAACATGAGTATTTTCTCAATTTGGTAGTAATTTGATGGTCGTAGTACTCATGGTGTTGATATCTGATTTTGTAGTCTTTTGATTATGGTGTAGTTTTGATGGTCGTAATGGTAAGAACATGTTAATGGCAGTCTTTCATATAACTAATGGTAGTCTTTTGATAACTGATGGTTGTAGTTTGTTTATGGTCATAGTTGGTTTGTCGAATTATGTACAAGTTGTAATGTTCATAAGTGGTAATGATGTTTTTAACAACTCTTTTTTGCTAAATGTTTTATCATGTGTCTTCTTTAATTTTGCTAAATGTCATTATCTGATTGTTGTTGCCTGGGCAAGATTTACATCTGGATCACATGTGATTTGTTTATGAATCACATGTGATTTGTTTATAAATCACATGTGATTTTTCTGAATCACATATGATTCACATAATGTAACTTTACAACTTGCATTTTTATTCAGTGTAATACCAAATCTGCTAGAACATCAAACAATTATTCAGTGCTAGAACATCAAACAAAAAGGTATTCAATTACAAATAGTTGAATTAAGATCAACATGAGACTTTTCCAAAAGTTCAACAGAAATATGAAAAATCCAAGTCTAAACAAAGTATTATGGATTTGACAGACATGTTGTCTTTGTGTTCTTGTTAGTCTTCTCTCCATTGTGTCTACTTTTCTTACTCGGCTTAGCTCTAGCTTGAAGTTCTATTTCTCTTCCACTTTTTCTACATGCTTCTTTCACACCACCTTTGTTTCGAGCCCTTTGCGGATCGTTCACCTAAGTACATTTAAGCTTTTTTCAAAAGCAATTTTTGCTAGTTTTGCAATATATTTTGGATTTTAAGGACATGTAGTCTCAGTATGACTATGTAAACTTGGTCTTTATGTGCTAATAAAATCTGTTACAAAATCAGATAAGAGTGAATTTAGAGGTCACATAAAACTAAAGTGAGAAATCACATGTGATTCTACTACAATCACATGTGATTTTACTTAAATCACATGTGATTCTATTACAATCACATGTGATGGTACTAAAATCATATGTGATTTACCTGTAAACAGTCTGCTACTGCTGTCTACCTTGGTTATACAAGAACTACAAGTTCAATCACTTTGCTACCTGGCTACAAGTTTAAGATTAACAATTCAAAACATTAGAGTATTCACTATCTTCCATAAAAGTGCAATTAGGAGATCTAAGAGAGCAGAACTTACTTTCTTGATCCCTCTAAAATTCTTTATTGAGATGGCTCGTGGTCTACCCTGCAAGATGAAGAAGTGACAAGTGAGGACACAAAGTTAATAGATCAAAAAGTGTAGTATGCAAGTGGTCAAGATAGCTGAAACATAACATCAATCCCATTAATAACTAGTGAAAAAAAAGCTCAATACAAGTTGAAACAATTGCATTAAACACAGAATGCAATATATGAGTTGATAAAAGTCAAAAAAAGGGTCTCTCACTACATGCAGACTCACATGCTGATGAGTGATACAATAAATAGTTTCTAATTTTCAAAGCAATAATAAAGTCATACCAGTTCCTTCATCACCCACAATAATAAACTCAAAGCTTGGGTAGTCCACAGTCGATAGATTTGGTAAGCCTTCACACATCAAATACATTAAAAATTACTTGTAATTCATATCATTATAAAAAAACAGAATCCATGCTTCTAACAACATACCTTAACCTAGATTTTTACCCACAATATCATAACTACAACTAAAAAAAACCACCACCATCACAAACTTATCATACACCTTACACAGTTACACTAGACCTGTTACATCATCATCCGATCAATATAACTCACCTAAATCTGTTGTATTACACGAGCTACTAAACTCTTTCAAGTATGTGTTTTCAGAACTTAGATTCTTTATTCTAAATCCTATACTAGTAAGCGGTATCAATTCTAATGTCTACATTAAGCTAAAAATATGTAGTAAGCGCAAAATGTAACATACAAGTCAATGGTAAGCTACAACATGAAATATACATAAATCAAATACAGAACTACATGTAGCTTATAACATTCGCCAGTAAAGCTACAAAAACTAAAAACTGAAATTAAGTTGACAAGCCCATACACCCACAAAATAAACAAAGGCAAACACCTCTACTTCTAATTATCTAGTTATGAACTGAACCAAAACAGTAGAACATACACAAAAACACCTAACATTGTGACTGGTAATTACAGTAATAACGATAAGATGGGTGCTTACCTCTTATGTGAATTACCTGTTACAGAATCACATATGATTTTGCTTCAGAATCACATGTGATTATCACATACGCATTTCATCAAACACATGGTGTGCATCTGGATCATCAACAACTTCATCCATAACCTGCATTTCAGAATCCACCACACGATTTTCAGCATCCATAACTTGAACAAAGAGTGAATCACACGTGATATACATTTTTCGACAAAAAAAAAAACAAAAAACAAAATTACACTGATTTTACCTGCAATTTCTAGTACATCATCTTCTAGATCTGCAATTTCTGGTTCATCATCTTTAATAACCTCTATTTCTTTCAAGTTTGTTCAATTTGATGACGGCGGATTGAAGGTGGTGACGACGGATTGAAGGTGGTGATGGACGCCGGATTGAAGGTGGTGATGGACGACGGATTGAAGGTGGTTATCAGTGGTGGTAGGTGGTGGATTTAGAGTGTTTGTGTATGTGTGTTTTTGCCCTAATTTTTTTGGGGGGAAAATGAAGGTTATTTTTTTTTTGGTTTATATAATTGTCTTTTTTACCCTTCAAGTGTAAAGAGATGATTTGATCTTAGCCTTTGGATCAAATTGGATTGGATGATTGGGATTGGTTGAATGGTTCTATGACAAATGGTGGTTCTTTAGGAATCTCAACTCTTACTTTCAATCAGCACAATTTGCTTGGCGACGCTTATAATTTCATTAGTTTTAAAACTAATTTAAATGAGTTAAATTTAGTCCAAAATTCTTAAAATAATATGATATTTAGACCCTGGTCACGAAATGCAAAGTAATCTATCGTCATAGTCCGCATGTGTCGCAAAACAACCCGATAAGTAACTCTATATTATCTTCTCTCTAACAAACATGTTTTAATCATGGAGAATTTTATAGGAATAAAATAAATCCATCAAACTTACCGTTTTCCTAATTTTTAAGTTCAAGTTTTTTATATTTCATTGATCGTACTTCGATACTTCGATCCAATCTACAAATCATTATGTCGATGTTATGTAGCTACCTGATCATTTGTTTCATACTTTCATATATTGGATAGAGACCACTAATTAGACCAAAGTCTAATGTTAGTTTCATGACCATCATACTTTCATATATTGATGGAAGAAGAATTTTATGCAACGTTTTTGTTGTGGTGTGTTTTAAGATTACACTTAACATCTAAGTACGTACACACTTTATGGTGAGATGTCTAATGTATGCATCAACTTCATGCATCTTCACTTTCTTCACTCGTTGGTATTTGGAATGATCAATCATTTTCTTTAGGACAACCCCTTGTTAGTTATTAAATGATATTGGAACTTTTATTGACTGTAAACATGTATAATATACCAAATCAAATACGGAGTATGTCGGAAATAGTACCAGCTTGAGGAGGTGTTAGTTTTGTGTTTGATCCATTAGCATAACAGCATATACTACTGTGATTCATTGTGCAAGAAAAATATGAACTAACACCGGATGTAATAGTCATTAGACTCGCCATTTTCAAGTCAGATCATCATTCAATCATCAAACTCACTATCAAACAGATATAGTCGTAACCACCAAACTCACCACCTAACCCATCTTTTTTTTTACAAAATCAATAACTTGAACATTCATTAATAATTAAAAATAATACATTAAAATTAAAAACATCACACATAAAAATAAAACTTAAATTAAACTCAAAATGAAAGGTATTTGACAAAATCGGTACGAACGTTTTGATGTGTTTCTGATGATTATTTGTCTTATAACTTGTAACGTTTGTTCGTGAGTTCTTACGAGACCATCCTCACGATGTTGTTCCTCTCGATAAAGGCGGAAGATATTGCATTTCTTTTGTGTTTTCGAATCATATTACATAATATGATGCATGTGTACATCAAATTTTTTATTTTAGCCAGTCACATCGGTCGTGCGGGATTGACTATTATAGCCCATTTTTTCTTTAGCACTCAAAACGCTCGTTTCACATATTTCATTATCGTTTCATGCGCTTACTTATACCATACCTGTTACACCCCGTGCCCGGTTTGACCAAAATTTAAGACTTTTATGCGCAAAAAACGTGAACCAAAATTGACCTTCTGTTACTCTTTTGACCATTAGCAAAAATATATAAACTTTTAGACCTTGAGACTATTTTTAAATGAAACTAGACTCAATTACTTGAAAATGACGGGTGGCACGACTTCTAACGACTTACGGTTCATTTTCTACAAAATAAACAAAACCAATAAAAATCTGAGAAAGCACCATACGGCTGTATGGAAAAATATCATACGGCCGTATGCACTCTGACCTGCACTTTAGCTAACTTTTTACATTTGTATAATTTCCGGAAAATGACTTCTATAACTCGAAACGACATGAAACTTTCCAGAAATCACTACATCAACATATGACATCATTTTCATAATCATTTGTGGTCTAAACGACCCGTGAACATACACTTTACGGGGTTTACCAAACACCCATTTTACTATAACCATAAACATACATTCTACTTCTTTTACCCAATGACTATAACATATCATTGCAAACCAAGTACTACAACGACCGTGACATACACTTTGACACATGACGACACATTTACAACCAATAAAAGACTCACGGGGGCATAACGTGGACTTGAGCTCGGTATTCTGTGCTAAGCTCCTAACATATACCAAACCTTCTACCTTCGCATAACCAATCTATAATCCATAATCCAAGCCATAGCATTACCTCTTCACAAAGACCTACAAAACATGGGTCACCTATAATGGTAAGCGATAACGCTTAGTAAGTAATTGGCTATTACATGATTAATACTTCCATCATCATATATGCATCATGAACACATAACTATAACGCACATAAACACATAAGGCATCAACACGTACCTTAATCCTTTCATAATCCAAAGACTATTTCTATAATATTCCATTAAACAAGTCTCTAGATTATTCACACCTTCTAAGCATCTATAACCATTCTTAACACAAGCATTCATAATCACATACTATAACAACTTCGATATTAAGCACATAGTAACCAAGTTACTTACCTTAGCCTCCAAGCTAAGTTACAAGTCATAATACCACCATTATCATCATATTCATCCTCGTCATCAACACATCATCATCATCCTAGCTCAACATCATCATACGCATAAACACTTAACACATAAACAAATAATCATAATCAGTGGTTTATACAACCATTAGATTACCTCTAACACCTATAATCATCCTATAACCATATATTGATTATGTGATGACCAATCCCATCATTCACTAACTCAGACCCATTATAAAATCATCTCATAATTATTATAACCTTTAATTTAACTTAAAACATCATTTACCCATTTTCCCCAAATTAGGGTACATGAACCCTAACTCTCAATTCATCAATCAACAATAATTACATCACTTACCTTATGTAGGAATCAAGCTAGAAACCATCTCTTGAATTAAATGACATAAACCATCACAACCTTATCCTTAGCACCTCATTTCTCTTCCTCTCTTTCTCTATAAAACGACATTTATATATACACACACTTCTTATCCAAATGAACCTTATAGAAGTCCAGAGAATTCTCTAGACATTTGATAGTTGGAAGTTTGCCTAAATTGCAACTTTGGTCCTTTTGGTCCTATAACAATTCAATCTTGGTACTAGAACAAGTTGGTTCTAGTGGCAGTTTGAGGAATTGGCAAGATTAGTCCCTGCAGGCTAGAACAAGGTGGTTCTAGTACTAGAACAAGTTGGTTCTAGTACTATTTTGGGATTCTGTCAATTTAGGTCCCTCAAGTTCTTATCCCTTTTACTTATGACACATAAACTTCTAAAACCACATTACGAAGTACTATGACTATCGGGTTTGACTATTCAATCACGTAAAGCCTTTGAACTTATAAAAGTCGTAGTCAAACTTACTCGAATATCATTTATCCGCTTTGTTAAACACATTATTCTTAGTAAATTTCATCTAGGGTGGGGCTCATTTGTATCCGGGACACGGGTGTTACAATACCCGCTCTAAGTCATCTACATTTGGATGTGAAAATCGATTTACCAACCGTTACCCATTCTTGATATATCCCATCAACAATTAATATCTTCATTTGTAATTTACGTCGTTAGCCTCAAATGAACCCTCTAGTGCTTTTTATGTCTTTGAGATCGTTACAGAAAGGAGGTTGATATATAACGTTGTCACTGTTCGCCACAGAAACACTAAAGATCAAGCATGCCATCCACAAGTCTTATTTGAGTTGTGTAGATAATGAGAAAGATGAAATTTGAAGTTGTGAATAATAATGAAGGGGTATAGGAGTATTTATTACGTAAATATAATTATTTAATTTTAAATTAAAAATAAAGTTTTGTAATATTTAATAAAAGTAGCCTTTGGGGTTGAATTGTGTGCTAGCGTTCAGTCATCTGCAACCAAAACCACAACCAAAAACCCACCAACGCGCGCGGTGCTAGGGTTGTCGAAAAAATGGACGGAGCGCAGAAGGTCACCATCACCAAGCGGTCCAGTGACCATTACGTTTAGTCTAAAGTCCCACGAATTTGCGCATGTATATGTGGGGCAACCGCGCAAAGACCAAATCCTTTAGGGAGCTCATTTTGATACCCTTATATGAAATCACCTATACGTGGAGTCTTCCAATGATGCAGTCCGTATGGTTTTATGTAATCGTTACATTAAAAACAACAAAAATGCTCCTTAGAGTAAGGGGTAACATCGCGTGCCCCAAGCCATTTTGTCAAATCAGCACCAAATCAGCATTTCGCATTTCACATTCACATACCAAAAATACCCTTCGCTCATTTCACATGCCATTTACGTGTCGTTTAACACTTTTTAGGCCCCACATCTTTTTTTTTAAAAAAATTTCACACAAACTAAATATTCATTCATAAAATAAGAAAATACAATACGAAATAAGAAAATACAATACAAAACTAAAAAAATTCAAAAGATACGAAAATTAAAAACACTTACGAAACTTTAAAAAATTACTAATCGAGGTGTGGTGGATGCAATGCCAAAAATTCTTTATACCACTTTTAAAGTCAAGATTTTTTGCCCAATCAAATGTCTAATTATCTTACTTGGACCCAAGCTGAACAATCCTTTTGATAAACCTAACCAAAAACTTGTATACTACGGAGTACCTTAATTTTGCTCTCATAATCACGCCTACCACAACTTTTTCCACCTTCGTCTACCTCAAAACAACACACACAGATGCAAACCCACAAAAAAAGTCACACTAAAAACAAAACACAAATACAAAAAAAAAAAAAAAAATTAAAAAAAAAATAAAAAAAATGGCGCTACGTGAGTTTACTCACATTTCAAATGGTGCCGGGCTATGGTGGTGTGGTGGCGCGGTTTTGGCGGCGCCATCGAGGACGACACGTAAGAATGGCGCCGGTGAAAAGTGTCATTTTTGTAATATATGAGTTCATTAATTGTCATTTTTGTAAATTTTGTATCCTTAAACAATTCCCAAAGGGTTGTGTTTAGCAAATCCCATTTATTAATGTAAAGTAAACATGATCATATCCACATATAGCATAAGATTTTAATTTTTAATAACGGATTTGCTGTAACGTTCTATGATGGTATTTAGCTATTAATGTAAGACTTAGGATCAAATGAGAAGAACTCTTAAAATGAGAAGGAAGAGAAATAACTATAACTACATATTAGAGATGCATCGACTTGAATTATATGCATCCCTAATCTTTTAGATGCATCATAATATATTTTCTAGCTAAAAATTAGATGCATATACATATATTAGATGCATTTTAGCAAGTTAGGAAAATCCTATTTATTTTTCGTCCTCTGCGGGTCAAATTTGTTGCAAGTACTACTTTGCATCGTTTTCACTTCAAAATTACTTTCGAAACTAATTGAGATGCATCTAAATGAATAGAAATGCATCTAATTCAAGTCGACGCATCTCAAATATGTGGTTATAGTTATTTCTCATCCTTCTCATTGTAAGTTTTCTTCTCACTGGATCCTTACCATTAATGTAGAAGTAAACATGATCATATCCACATATACCATAAGATTTTAATTTTTAATAACGGATTTGCTATAACGTTCTATGATGGTATTTGAAGTTTGCTCTTTTCTGTGAGCCATGGCATTTTGTAACACTACTTTCATAGTAACCATACATGTCACCAGTAGTGATTATTTACACATAAGTATTTATAATTTATTAAAATCAAATCCACTAATAACTCTACTACATTGCATGTGTCTCCTGCTGCATTTTTTTTCCACCATTGCTCAAAGGTGTAGCCCCACTTGAATCACAAGGTGTCATTCCAATATAAGGAGACATTTTGTTTTGGGAAGGTTATCCTTACTTATATGCCGCCACATTTCCTAGTCTTTTTTTTATTCAAATACCGTAACTTATAAATAGTTTTTGGTTTTATTGGTATGTTTTTAAGTGGTCTAAGTTAATCAGTTATGAGTTTAAAACTTAAGCATGACATGTGTTTTTAGTATTATTGTAGTTCTTTTAGAGGCTACAAGAATAATTACATGTTCCACTTCCTTGTCTCATTCATACTAAATCATTGCCGACAAATGACAAATGCTTATGTAAGGGTGAAGCTTGATTAGAGTTCATCAAGTTTGAGATATTGATCAACTAACGAACTAGAGACAAAGTCAACGCGATCACTTGTACATGTTGAACATTTATACTCACAAATACGATTAGGAGGGTTGGCACTTAATCCCTAAACCAAGATCCATCCACAGACAAGGCTTCGGAAAAGTGTCGATGGTAAAATGTCACTGGGCTTCGGAAAAGTGTCGATGGTAAAATGCCACTAATATGCTAACCCATTACTCTTCCTATGCCAGTTGTCCTATCGGTTTCAACTCTTCTTTTATTGGTCTCATTTCCGCATTAAAAACCCAATAGGTAGAAACATCACACCAAAGACCCCTGAGCTTGATAAATGGCCATACATATTCATGGTTAGCCAAGGTGGTTCGTAGCATTGTGTGTGAGAATAGAAACATATTGGTTCAAGACGGACAAGTTATTGAGAGTGTTGTGTTCATCAAAGTATCATGGTGAATATTGGAAATCAAAAACTACACCAAGTGGCAACGACAGACGTAGTACAATAAGCATAACTCGCCTCCTAGTCAGATTCCTGTCGTATAGGATCTTATGGCTTAGGGGTACCCTCAGTAGTCGGTACTACTCCCATGTTAACAAGTAACACACTATAGTTTCTTGTAATTATACTTGAAATCAAGGTTTTAAAAGGGGCGTCATGCGTTGCTAAAGCGTGAGATGTGACTACCACGTTACGAAACATAGCAAGACGGCAGCTCTAGGCATTGCGTGAGATGAGATGTAAAAAAATGCGCATGGGCCGCCACCTTTTTTGAATTCAACTTTGACAAAGAAGTATTTTCAAAAGAGAAGAAAAATATTATATTCAAGGATAGTTTCTTGAATTTATTATTTTTTTTTATGTAAAACACTTTTTTGTAAACTTGGCATATAAGAAATATTATGATGTAAATATATAAATTTATAAATATTTTCATATTTTATACCGCTTTAAGTCACGCCTTAAAAAATATCGTGGCTTCACCATGGCTCCTAAAGCGTGACTTGGCCATGCCCCCATGCCACGCCTCACGCTATTTATAAACTTGCTTGAAATTATATATGATAACATAACTCAAAGTTATGAAAAGTTCCCCCAACTCATTTTGATATTAACGTGTTCTAATCTTTTACTTGTTATCATTTTAGCCCACTGACTCAGTAACTCACCCGACCCATCCGTTTTGCCATTGAATTCATCATACTGACATACAGGATTATATAACTCTAAGTGGGCATGTGAAAACCAAAACGATTATAGACAAACTAGTTCATCATGAAAATTGACCCCATGGATAAATATAGATATGACGGAAACTGGCAACATAGATGAAGGTAAAAAGCCCTCTAACTCGAGAACAAAAGGCTTGAACAAAATAAATTTTGCATGATCTATATCTGCAATTATCTTGAACCTCAGCTTGTCAGTTTGTGCTCAAAAAGAGTCATTAAGTGACTGTATATACAATCTCCTTAGCACCAAGCATGATCCCGGCTAGAATGTACAGCAAAAGGCAAAGAGCATTAGTTCATCAGCAGTAGTCCACACTTGAAAGTTGCACCTAAACAACAGATATACACTTGCCCGGTCAGATATCATAACTCAAAATGCACCATGAATTCACAATCAAATTTAAAAACTTGCTTATACAAGCACGTGCTATAGCAATCAGCCAATCTGTGAAAGAGAAGCACATGCCAGCAAGTTGACATTCGTCCAACTGGAGCTAAGAGGGAAAAACGAAGCAACAGAATTCAGTGGTCACAGCTAGAGTTGGCACTTTTGTGCCATGCAGTGGCGGATCTAGAAATATGTTCAATAGGGAGCCCTCTAAAAAACTTATCAATATTACTAACCAAAATATATATTGGTGTTCATAACCAAACACAATATAACATTAAAGCGCTTTGGACTTTATGCAATATCTAATAATAAACCTAAAAAATAAAATAATAGACCCTAAGGGTGCGTTTAGAAACCAAATTTCATATATATTTGAAGAAACTGTGCTGCTAAAATTTGTATTATTGAGAAGGAAATTAATAGGGGGTGAGGGCACATGACTTGGTTCTATCTAACTTGCACATACAAAAATAAAATTATTACACATTTATAAACGGGTCGATTTGGGTTGTATTTTGTTGATAACATGTCCAACACTTAAAATATAAAAAAAACGGAAAAGAAGCAGGTCAAATGAGCTCAGCAGGTCTAAATTCACCTACTTTTTCATATGAGTGCTTACTACATCCTAAATCATTTTATTTGGATGTAATAATATTACGAATATGACTCTGATAATATAGTTCTAATAACTACTCCTGTTTAATGCAATAATTATGTACAAACTTAACAAGATGGATATACGACCCTTCCCTTTTTGGCTTGCACATAAATATACCCATTTTGCCAAGGTTTGCCACCTCCAATTACGGCTAACCAGTGAGTGTTTTTCTATAATTTCAAAAAGGTGGAAAAAGTTGTTATGTGACGTAAATATGAAAATTATCAGATTTTAACTAACCTCAACTACTGCTCCAACTTGACTTCAAGGCATTGACCAATACCGTATTCAGCAACTTTTTTTGGAATATCATTTGGGACTATAGTTCCACCATTGTAAGCATCAGTAAGCAATTTTCCAATTTTTGACCTCCACTCTGAGCTTTCGTTCTCATTCTTCCTGTCATGAACAACTCTATCACAATAGTTCAGCATTGTTCCTAAGCCACTGTCTGGTATCCAGCCGTATTCCATCAACACTCGTGCTTCACCTTCTGTCAGATCTTCCCCAACCTGCAACAATAAAGAGTTATTTCAAATACATATGTGTTCCCTCTATTTATTGTGTTCTTAATTAATCGAATAAACTTGTAAATGTTACCGCCAGTGCTCTATTTTCAATCAGGGTAATCCTGCTATAGCTAGTAAGTTTCATGGTTGTGACCAATCGCTTGACCTGCCATTTTACAGGTAATGCATCTACCAATTCAAAGAAGTATGTTGCATATCCGTATTCGGGACGTTCCAGTACTATTCTGTATCATTTGAATAAAAAGAAAAGAATTATTACACTCGGCTTCTGGGTAGGGTATTTTAAGCAGATAATGATCATGGTTAATTGATGAAAAACCTGTTATGTTTCTCAAATACAAAAATGAAGGACTGAAGATCCCGGCACCATCCCCATTCAACTGGCCACTTCCGAAGACGTAAGTATCGTGCCTACAAAAGATGGCAAAGGTACCCAATCACTTCAAATATGAAGAAAGAAGATGCTTGTAAAATAGAAAGAAAATTTTAAGCTACACAATCAATCAAAATTACTCACCTGCTCCACTAGTGAAATAAGGCAAGCCAAGCAATAACTAGTTTTTTCTCCTCTAGCATACCTTGCTGGAAGTAACTTAACTGATGAATGTCTTTCAGGAAAAATCTGTCTCCTCACACAAAGAAACCAAAAAAAATTCTAAAATCAGATTTGGACTAGCACATACGTAAATAAATTTATCCACGAAGTAAAGTGATCTGTTTTTGGTTTATTTTATTTTTTACTTGTTTTGAAATATAGTCAGCATGTTGTAACAATTGAAGGTAAAACTCGTGCCGACCTTTGTTATCACTTCTTCAAGCTCTGAAAAGCTCTCTTCAACCAGTGATTCATCCAACGAGTCATAGCGCTCAGGTTCTCCATATAGTTTGATTTCATCAACTAGAACCCCTTGGTCAACTAGCACCTGGCGTATAAATGGAGAATGATTAAAAACAAAAAATCTATACAAAGAAAGCCACTAAGTTTAAGAGGTACCTGTAGGAGTCCAGGTGCATCTTCCTCTAATGCTGTTTCAATCGAGTTCCTGAATTCAATATTCAAATAAGTAACTTTCTATTAATGAAATTTTATTTGCAATGATTCAAAAAGAAAACTTACGTGACAGTTTTCCTCTTTTTCCGTGGCTGTTTCATTAAGAGTGGCTTTGAACACTCAGATCGAGTAGGCTGCTTATGGTCATTGCTAGCCTCAAAATTCTCATACACAACATTCTTGGGCACTTTTCTTGATGCAAGTAATCTAATCCTATCTCCAAGTATCATGTGATCTATTATATCTTCCAAATCTTCAGAATTGCTTTCAAGTTCACTTTTCACAGATGTTTGGTTACCTAAGTACGGGTTCTTGAAAGCATCTTTTTTTTGAATTTCTGACTCTTCATCTAGAGGTTCAAACTTAACAAGTGGAAAAGGTGGTAAAGCTGAAGTGCGGAGAGTCTTACAGGAACCTGACGACAAACGTACTTCATTAATAGCTTTTGACCCACTCAACCTCCTTTGTGATTCGATTAACTTAGGCCCTTGATGTTGATATGTCAATGTAGGAGCACCAGCAATACTACCATTTAAAGAAGCAGATCTTATACCACATGCATCGTTTCTTTCACTAGATTTTCTGGTATCTCGTGAAATCATGTCAACTGAACTTGTAGACAGACCTGATGAGTAGTCCTGTAACATGAATATTCAAGCAACGCCTATAAAATAAGATAGGAGGGACCATTATACCCAGTAAACCAATGAGCTTATACCAATAAGTAGCATATAGAATTCTTGCGAACTAAAAGAATGAATTGGTCTTAACAATATTTAGATTTGGAATTTATCTTTCTAGAAAATTGACTGATGCGGGTGTTTGGGATCACATATTTTAGATGCTTATTAAGCCCTTTTGAAGTGTTTGGATTATTAAGTGCTTATTGGCTTACTTGGTTATAATGTTATATATTGATGAAATAGGCACTGTTTATAAAAACCACAAGGGAATATGCTTATTTTAAGTGCTTATAACTCATAAGTACGCCAAAAGAATGCAGTCCCAATGGACAGGGGCGGAGCCAGAAAGTTTTCTTCAAGGGGGCATACTTTGATAAATTTTAGAAACTACACTATAAATTGGTTCTTAGGGAGGGCAAATTACAAAAAAAGTCCAAATATTTTAAAAATTTTACACTACAATTTTTTCGCTAGCGGGGGCACATNGCTTAGTATTAAGTATCAATCATATTTTAAGTCATAATTTCAAGGTGCTCATTTTAAAACCCTGTTCTCCTGAGTAGGGGTGAGCAAACGACCCGAACGGACCGGACCGACCGACGGACGGACCGGACCGACCACATTCGGTCCGGTCCTCGGTCTAGGCTTTTTGGCTAATTCGGTCGTCGGTCCAGTCCGGTCCGGTCCGGACCGAACAAAAAACCGAAAATCTTGCCAAAATCTTGCTTTTTTGGACCGGACCGACCGAAGACCGACCGGACCGGACCGATCATATTCGGTCTCGGTCTCGGTCCCGGTTTTTACCTTAATTCGGTCTCGGTTTTTGGCGGTCCGGTCCGGTCTCGGACCGATGCTCACCCTTACTCCTGAGTATAGCATGTGCCCTATATGAGTATACTTTTAAAGTACATTAGGTTTGAAATACTATAGGAGGTGTTCACATGCTTAAGTGAGAGGGAGGTGAGAGTTGTTCATATTAGACTACAAGCTAACACCTTAAGGTAAACCTCATCATTTAACAAACAGTAACTAAAATTTTGTCATGTATTTCTATCTAACCGGTGCAGGACCTCAAAGAGGTGTTCTTCTGCCAGAAATTCCTTATAAATAGAGTTTGACATGCATTACCACTAGAAAATAATAAGTTTTAAACTCTTTCTAGCTGCCAGGTACTGTTTGACCCAAAAATTGGCATATACATGCTAACTAGAGAATCAAACAATTCATCTCTTAGCTTCTTAGGTGCTCAATTAGATGATGATAATACAAAAGTCAGGATGATCAACCACCCTTTGCCGCCTCCGCGGCTGCATAAACCAACTTGAAGTGCGTTGCCTTAAATGAAAACATTAGTGCTACTGCTAACTCTACTAGAAATGCTGATGTTTAAAAATAATTCTGTGGTTTTTCAAGCTTCCAAATAACTAAAATGAAACATGCATCCTTATGCAGCTTTTGTCTCCAAAACTGATAGATATGAGCTTTTTTATGAACTATGAACTTTGGCTATTTGACTCACTCAATAACAAACAATAACTGCGGCCAATACTATGATAAACGATTTAGTGGCATGTCACAAACGATTTAGTGGTCGTTCAATCGTTTGCTCGAGGTTAATGTGGTATTTCATCCACATTCCATTGTACTTAAATAAATGTCCCTGACAACATACAAATGAAATGCTAGCATTGAAACAAGTAACTCTGTATAGAGCACATGCAGTACACATTCAAAACTAACATAAAGCCTCAATCTGCTATTTTTAACTGGGAACCTAACGGAAAACCCCCTGCTATGCCTTACCTGCTTTCAAAGATATTTAACCAAGCTACACTACTTAATCAGCTACCATATAAAAAACAGATTAAAAGTTCGAATCACAAGACAATAGATAGATATCATGTACACAAGTTAAATTACCTTCAGAGCTGATCTGGTAGATCCCACAAGTTTACTGCAAATTAGAATTGGAAGAGATTTAAAAAGAAGGAAAGTAAAAAACATCAGTTACAGCTAATGAAGAAAAAAGGCAACATTAGTACTTTTGATACTTGCACTAGCAGGTTAAAGTAAGGTGTTTGTGCTTGCCAAATGCCAAGTGGCTTTATCATTAACAGAACATACATACACGGGTATTAAAAGAAAAGAAAACCATACAAGGAAGACCGTGATAGCAGCATTCTCTGCCGTTCTCTCAGCGCAACATGATCAAGTTCCTCGGAGAAGTCCTCAGGAATTTCAACTTGATCAACACTAGAAGGCTTCTGGTAGTTCAGCAGTTGAGTTTGTTCACAAGAGGCACTGTCAGACCTTTCTTCACTCACGTCCACATCAGATTGAAAATCCTGCATTATGACCTTTTAAAACTTAATAAAAGGTAGTAGGTACAGAAAAACCAGTTACCTGGCCAATAATCATCTAAGAAACTCGCATATGACAGCATACAAGTAACCGTTTAATAGTTATCATATACAGTGATAACCTGATAGATCATCTTCACATACTACATTCTAACTGATTACCTAACCTTAAATAACTGAAAATGCCAAATGCACCACAGCATGAAAAGATAAAAAGGCTAACCATAACAGCAGTTCCAGCAATAGCACTGAATCTAATAAAAAAAATTCTAATAAATGCTACAAAAACCTTAAGGAGCATCCATGATCAATAAATAATTGAGGTAAAGCCGGACATGACTAGGTCTAACAAACACCAATAGACCCATTTCGTCCCGAATATATATTGCTAAAACTATAATGATAATGCAAAGCTCCTTGATTGAGTTTTGTGTTCCAATTTGGTCACCGGGTAACTGACCACGTAAAAATGCCAAGTACAACACCATGTTCACTTGTCATTGAGTAATGAAATGACCAAAACAGAAAACAAACCCGTATTTTAATGATTCGTTGAGACAATGCAATTAACAAGCTTCTTAGTCATATCAACAAGTTAAAAAGAATATAGAATGTGTATATATGTAAATTTATTTTTAAACATAATGGAGATACTTTTCACAATCCGATATTGTAAAAATACTTTTTATGATAAAATATCATGTTTAGTGATTATGTGGTGCAGACTTTTATTCCTTACAAAGCATGAAAATTTTATTCCGTTATTATATATATTAACTTAACATCGCGTGGGTATCACACTATTTCTATATCAAATAGTTTGATTGATCAAATTTATTTCAGCCTCAAATTATCATCATCCGTAAAAACTTTATCACAAAAATCATATAACCGAAAACATTGCTTGCCTGAAATATTAATTATAGGGTACCCGCCGCCTCAACGCCCGGGTACCCAGCTAGTTTCATTTGTCTTATGTACGCAATATTTGAGATAAGAATAAAGTCATTTATTTACTCACGTATCTAACCTAAAACTCTTTATAGACGATTTTTTACGCAAACTAAACACTATTTCCTAAATAAGCAAACGAAATAAGTGATCCGAAACCTCATCAAAATCTACCAAACACAAGACAAAAATGAAAAGAATAATTACCATAGAGTCGCGTAAACCATTATCTACCGGAGACCTGTATAACAAATTAGCAACCAGTCAGATACTAATCTCTAACAAAAACCATTAAAAAAAAAAAGTTACAACAACATTTTGTTATCGGATAAAGCTTTAGCCCGCAACATTTTCAAGCGTTGCTTCAATGGAAGACGCTCGTGTTCTTCAGACCATTTCAGTTGTCCACCATGAGCCGTCATTGTTGATTGAAAACTGTAAGATTAACAGTTGTAAAATGAAATTAGGGTTTTAAATAGAAGATGATGGAGATAAGGGGGATGATTGTGGGAAGGAGAGCTTACCTTGAAAATAGCCGGTTACAAAAAGAGTAGTGGGGAAGTGGTGTTTTATATCAGTGGCGCCATCAAAGTGAACTAGCTAGACCGAGGATCCGGAGGGATTTTTGGGGTTTTCAAATTTGCATTTACCTTTTTTTCTTTGAAAAATGATTAGCATGTGTAATTACTCCTTTATACAATAGCGAAAGCAAACGATCGCGTTCTTGAGTTGGACCGCTTAACGCTTAACTTGGGCCAAACGACGACTGTTAGCATTAGAAGTGTTAATCATTTACACTTATATAAACCTTGTAACTATATTGTAACTTGTATTAGGCTAGTTAAGGACTAATGAGCTTATGTTAAGTAACATCATCTATGTAGCTAGTCTAGTCCAAGCCCATGTCCACTCCAATGCCCAATAAGGCCCAAACTCTCTTTCTAACACTACATAACACACGTCTCATGTTTAGGAGAGTGTGTCTCTCATTTTTCAATCTAACAATCCTTCTCTCTCTCTCTCTCTCTCTCTCTCTCTCTCTCTCTCTCTCTCTCTCTCTCTCTTTAAGTTTTTTCATCTTTCTCTTATTAAAACATCTCTATTGATCTTATAGGTCTGAATGATCCTTGTGATTGATCCTTATGGCGACCTAAAGTGGTATAATGAGCAATAAGATGATTCGAAAATCTTGTGTTTATAAAAAAAATTGTGAGTTCATCCCTTTTTATCAAAAAGCTTGTGTATTTTGAATTTTTTTTTCTCTTGTTCTAACATTGTAGATCATTTATCCAGACATGTAGGTGATTAGTGTTGTGTTTAAGACCATTTGTGTGAAAAAAGTAACAAGAAAAAATCATAAAAACGCAACCTTTCTAATCATTTTGTGCGAGTTTGCAAACTGTCCATTTTAGTCGCGTTTTTTCATTTTTTTTAAGTGTGTTCTAGCATAGATCTTCACTTTAGTAGACGTTAAGGTGTTAAGAATTGTGTTTTAGGACATTGTCGTGCAAAAAGATCCAAGAGAAATGGTAACTTTTTGAGTTTTTAAGCTACTTTTATATTTTTTGGTTCGAAAAAAAATGTCATAAAACTTGCTCTTTTCCGTTTGGATTCCTAGAAGTAGACAATTTTATGGAAGATTACGTTGACTATAGTTAGTTTGTGCAAAAGTTTCAGTTTACAACGTCAAAAAATCAAGCTTTAATCGCGTTTTTGGTTTAGCTATATTATGCGTTTTTGCGAGTTTGGAAACAAGCAAGAACTCGCCATATTTAACCTAGATATTGTGAGATTCTCACGCCCATATCAAACAGCCAAAATACCAAGTTTCAGTTTGCGAGTTTCTGCATAAAATAGCGAGTTAGGGTCTTGTGACTTGCAAGTTACATAGCGAGTTTGGACATGTACCATATAGTGAGTTTGGACAACTTTTTAGCGAGTTTGTTTTGCTTATTTACCGAGTTTTGTTTTAGCAAGTTTTAGTACCAAGTTTGTCAAACTTTTAAGCGAGTTAGGGTTAACAAAATACCGAGTTATATTGCGAGTTTTGACTTTTGAATATTGCGAGTTAGGGTCTAATGAAATACCGAGTTTGTCTAGTGCTAATTACCAAGATTCCAAACACCCTGAAACCTTATTTCTCGTCAAACCCTAATTTCACAAAACCCTAATCATTTCGTATCTTCACCTTTTAACTTAATTCTACCAACTTTAACAAGAACTTAACACAATCAAATGACCAAATCAAGCGAACTCATAACGAAAACACAATCACTTCTTACCCATCGACAAGATCCGTTCTCACTTCACACATTTATTAATGGCAACTCAACAAGAGATTTATGCTGCTGGTTCCGAAAACTGTCCTCCTATGCTATCCCGCGGGGATTATGTTTAGTGGCCTAGTCGAATGCTTTGTTAGGCAAGGAGTACATCCAATGGTAGATTGATTGTCAACTCAATTATGAATGGTTCGTACCAATTCTAAATGATCGAAGAAGCTGGTTGTGACAAACGATAATTTTCCAGACTATTATTTTTATCACAAAACTTAAAATATTGTTTTTCTTACATTTACGAACTAATTAAATTAAAAAAAATGATAAGTTATCTCGTTTTCTGTGAAAAACGATCCCACACGCGTATTGACACCAAATTAGATATGGTTTACGTCAAATAAATACATTTATGAGTCAATAAAATACTTTTTGTGTTATTTTTATAAAAACACTCACAAAACTTTGTTTTACACATTTGTGCTAAAAAACACCCAATTGGAGCACCACTTTTACATTTAAGCTCAAACGACACACAAAGTACACCGAATAAAATCAAACTATCTTCCCTCCCCCTCTTTTCCTTGATTTGCCGCGCAAAACACAACAAAACAACAATCACATGTGTCTTAATACATGTGAGTTAATAATGACACCCACTAAATTTCCTGACATACACACTTGAACACATAGTAAGGGAACTCATCCAAACTTTCCCTATGATGGGCGTGGGATTGCGACCACGCAACAGGTTTTACCTCTCAAGGGATCTTGAGAAGCTTGCAATCCCACCAGGCAGTGTACCTGGTCGGTGTAGTATAGTGTAGTGGTAAGTACAGGGGATTGATCGTTCTCTCATAGGGAATAGTGTTCGTTAGGATAGAAAAACTACTCTAAAAGGTCTAGAGGTGAAGGAAGATTATTTTTGTATTTTTATATTTTATGGAAAGCAAGTAAAATCTCGAGTATTGGAGGAGTGGGCGGAATTAGTTGCTAGTCAACTAACCCAAAAACTACAATTACAATAAAAATAAAATAACTAAACTATTGTGGTTGTGAAAACTTATATGGAGACAAATGTGTTTACTTAGATTTTCTTACTCCCTAACTATCTTTTACCAGTTAATTGGTGTATGTATTACTTGCGTGGATGACGGGTGTATTCCTTAACAATTCATTGAGTGGCGTACATATCTCCCCA
>LBNU01026086.1:8319-40442 GCA_014162995.1 Artemisia annua
AAAAATTTGCACCGTTAGTCCTCCTTCTTAACGAGGGATGTATTGTGGCAAACGTTTGCCTAACGGGGGATGTATATTGCCAAAAGTTTCTGACAGGGATGTAAGATGACAAAACCTGTAAACCACAGGGATGTATTTTGCAATTCTCTCGGAATATTATTATTAAGTAAAAGGCTATTAGCTAGCAAGTCGCTAGAAACCAAAAAGAATAATTACATATTTAGAAGGAAAAAAAAATCCTATTCTAACTATTCTAAAACCTTTTCGAGACTTTAACTGTGAGGGCTATAAAATGATAAGAAAACTCTTGTCAATTACGGAAAATCATGACAAGAGAAAAATCCGAGTTAGATTTTACTATCAAACTAAGATTTAGGATCAAATGAGAAGAAACCTTAAAATGAGAAGGGTGAGAAATAACTATAAATACACATTAGAGATGCGTCGACTTGAATTAGATGCATCCCTAATCTTTTAGATGCACCCTAATATATTTCCTAACTAAAAATTAAATGCATATACATATATTAAATGCATTTCATCAAGTTAGACGAATCATATGTATTTTTCGCCCTATGCGAGTCAAATTTGTTGCGAGTACTACTTTACATCGTTTTCACTTCAAAATCACTTTCGAAACTAAGTGAGATGCATCTAAATGAATAGAGATGCATCTAATTCAAGTCGATGCATCTCAAATATGTGATTATAGTCATTTCTCATTTTAAATTTTCTTCTCACTGGATCCTTACTCATCAAACTAATAGGCAACCTGAACTTAAATTTGATCAAATCGATAGACAAAATTATCAAATTTTATTATCAGAAAGCAACAACTAATGAAATAAAAATTTGTTGTCAAGTAGTAGACAGCTACGTGGCTAATTGGTTGTTTGTGTACACTTGTGCTTGGATTGTAATCATTTTTAGGCCATCATCTATGTATAATTAATCTTACCAAAATTGCACTTAGATGTGCACACAGTCTTAGGGATGAGCATGGTTCTAAAACTGGTTGGAACCTGAACCGGAATCGGTGAATCCAAGTATCGATTTTTTTGAAAAGTGGGAATCGAGAATCGAACCGAATATAGTTTTTGGTTCCGGTTCCGGTTCTGGTTCTTTTGGATCTATCCGTATAGGAACCACTTTTCTATTTAGCTAATAAAAAAAACACAAAAAAATAATTTTTTTTAAAAACTTACAACCATTTACATTTAAGCAAATAACAATAAACAACTAAACCATTAACTCAAATAACCAATGTGGCTACGTGATGATGATAGATAATCAACAATGTATAAATAAAAGTGCTACGTGATGACGATGGATAGTAAACAATGTATTAATAAAAGTGTTAGCAAATTTTAGCATGATAAACATGTAAAAGCTAATCGAATGCAAATAAAAAATAAAATATAAACTTACTTCCATTTTTTTGATAATGATGAATAATCTTGGAATGTTATTAGGTTTAGATTAATTATATTATTGATTTGGGGATGTTTAAGTAAATTAAAGATTAGGGTTTAGAGTGTTTGGCTTGATGGCTAATAAGTTGTTGTTTTTTTTTTTTTTTTTTTTTTTTTTNTTTTTTTTATGATACGTAGGATTTGATTAATATTTTGATAAGAAGTAAAAACATTACATATTTTTATAATTATTAGATATTTGGTTACGGAACCGAGAACCGGTGAAACCGAACCGAACTGACCCAAGAACCGAAAAATCTCAAAATCAAGAACCGGAACTGAAACCATTAGTTCTGGTTCCGGTTTGGTTCTTTATGGTTCCGGTCCGGTTCCGGTTCTTTTGTTCTTTTGCTCATCCCTACTCAGTCTTGCTTAGAGAGTTGTATGTATAAGTAAGAAATTGTATGTGACGAAACATTTACTCCGTAACAATTTATACATTGAGCTACGTAGTACAAACGAGGTGGAGCACCCGCGCGTTGCCGCGGTGAGTTTGGCGAAAGTAGGAAAACCGGAAGTAAGCTGTGACGTTGTAATGGCACAAAGGTGCAAAGAGGGTTAGATGTTTTTTTGTACTGTAAAGGAGCTAAACATGAAAGACTATCATCAAAGCTGTTAATGTAGAAAACCTGGGATCTAAACAAATGTCGCAAAAGTAGGAACATGATAAGTAACATTGCAACTAATGTATCCAAAGCAGCATTGATTTCATCCGATATTTTAAAACTGAAATAGTTACGAACTACATATTCACATGGTTAGCTAAAAAGTTGAATACATAGGTACAGTTGCAACATATTTTTCTGTATTGAATTCTTACAAACATGATTTAAAGAGGGAGTTATCTATACATATTGAAGCGCTGAAAGGAACAAACGCAGGTTCTTTTCTATCCCATTCGACCACATAAACATGAAGTTACTTTGCACGATCACTGCAGCAGTGCTACAGTTACCCAGCAGCGTAGATGGCAGGTCTTCGTCTTTTTCAATTGCCTTATTCTCTTCCAATGAGCAAATAAAGGATGTTGTGGAACAACATCATCACATATGTATCTGATAACAATGACGATCGACAAATATAGAACGCTAGCAGACCAAGGAACATAAGCTGACATAGCACATCAACTATATAAAAAAGTTAATCAGAGGTGCCATTCTGGATTGTTCATCAGTTTTGGGCAACAGGTCAAATGGCCCGTTAGTCCGGGTCGAATCATTTGAACGAAATTTAAAAAGTAAAAAAAATTATCCTGAGATGAAAAAACAATCTTCCTTGCCCATTTCAAGCAAGCAGGTGATACTGCCAAATGTAGTATCCCATAACTTGTGAATTCATGTCCTTGTTAAAAAAGTCAATTTCTTATTGAACCATTTTAGATGAAATCTGTGCATGGCAAGCAGATATGATTGTATTACCTGATCTGTTGGTCTCATCCCGAACGGCTTAACAGCTACATGATTATTAGGATTGCCAGCCCATTTAAACGATGGTTCCATTATCTATTCTTTAACAACCGTAGTATAAACCTTTATTCCTGAATGGCCATAAAACATAATGAAGTATTAAGCAATAAGATGTAATGATCCATGTTTTTTTATAGCAGTCAATCAAAAGATCCTACAATACTTGCAAATTAGCAATTTTGAGTCTCAGTACAATACCTGCACGCCGTAACACCTATTCAGTCCTCCTCCTTTTGGCCCATAAAGCTAAATACCTGCAAATTAACATTCTTTGAGTACGATATTATAACAAAAAAGAAGAAGACTGAAATTTTGAATTTAAATAGGTGAAACAACTTAGATAACTAAAAGTGCAGCTGTTAGGAAACGAATTGCCAAGTTTTATCTTCATTTGTATGAGAAGTTGATTGTCCACCATTACCTGAAAGACTGCAACTCTTGATCAATGCGAGACTTGCCATTATCCATGTGCGCATTGTCAGATCTACAACATAGGCCGCATATTTAGCTGCTTGTTTTTGAGCATGGCTAACTTTAGTAAATCCTGTTGCCACCCGTTGCATAGTAATGATACTATAATAGCATCTGTATATGCATGTATTTGGAAACTGAAAACTCACCCCACCATGTTCATCCATTGCCTCATGGATTCTTGTTGCAACATGTTTTTTTATGCTGGGTCAATCTGTCATACAACCAACCGGTGTAATGTTATCGATTATATCTAGCACAACCTGAGAACCCAGAAAAACAGGCCACACGCAAAAGTAACTACTACGAAAACAACAAACAAAAATTATACCTATCTCTGCATACCGACCCCTGCATCTTTGAAAGCAATAGCATAGGTTACCCAATATGCAGATCAATATCCTGGATATTTTATAAGTTTAATTAAACTCATAATCCAAAAAAAGTTAGGTAGACCAAACACCCCCTAAAAGCGTAACAAATTTTCGGAAAAATAATGTATTATGATACAAAAACTCAGTTTTAGACAGTGAATAAGTTTAAAAGCTCCATTAAATTAGGGATCCTAAATCAAATTAAACGATTTTATTGTTCATAAAGTAAATAAGGAACTACTAAGGCGGTTGCTTCAAAAGCTGAATTATAAGTCGATTATAAGCAAAATTGACCTCTATAAAGTAAAAAAAAGATTCATAACGGGCCATCTGAGAACCTCCTAAACTTTCAACTGCATAAAAACTAAGAACAATCAAAATCCCGTACACACAAAAGAATGCATAACACCATATATTTTAGCAATTAATTACGTGTCACAGCGTATACACCCAGACCCATATCCATACAACGAATATAAGTTATTTTCCTATCATCTATTTCTGATTATTTCTTATCTAATTACTGGCATCTACACACTATAAACAGCCCATACACCCAAACACATGATTTTGTACCAGTTAGATTTTGCCTATACACCCAAACACCAGATTCAAGCATATCAAAAACAGGTACAGACACATGATTATTTATGCTCTAATTACTGGTATTTACACACTATAAACAGCTCATACACTTTTAACCAAACACAAACGCAATCTCAGAAATAGTTAATCACACATTCTGAAAGACTTTGGAATTTCGATAACCTAAGGTGACTTAAATGATACCTGTTATCGCTTTTGAAGGTAGCAAATTTGTTGCTTTACCATATCTTCTCTATAAACTGCCTGCAAAAACAAAAAATAATCATTCAATTTCTTATTATCTTTATTTATTATTATTTTTTTGCTAGATACTCATGTGACTGGAACTAATTTAGGACACTGATAGTCGAACTTTAATCTCACAACCAAACTTTACCCAAACAACTACATTTTTACATGTTATTACAGTCAAGTAAACTACAATAAAACTTGGTTTAGTTTCGTAAAGCGAAAATTAATAATCCTAATTACTAAAAAATGCATACCAACAAACAACTGGCTACCTGAATTTTAATCTGAATCCTCGTGCACTTTTCAAGTTTCATGTTCGCTTCCATTCTTGCTTTGCAAACTGAGAAAGAAAAGAAAAAAAGAAGTCAACTGTGATTATCTCATATCCAGGTTTTTAACCTGCGCTTTGCAAATAAATAACGGGAATATAAACAGATATTCATGTACCTTAGGTTCTCGACATGCGACATTATATAGAGTAGCAGGAAGCAGGTATTAAATATTCAAGGTTCTCAATAAATTACTTACCCAAAATGAGGTAACACAGTAACGGTTAACCACAATCCAACCATCGTAAAGTTATAAAATTAGAATGAGGCTAGAAAGTAAATAAAACGTATAGGTAAAACATTTTAGATCCAAACTGACCCAATTTTTTTAGTGATATGAGGCTCAGATCTGTATATGGTGGTCACGTGATAGAAGTATCCAAATTCCACAACGGTTGCTAACAAATCTGGTTGCATAGCAGGCGCATATGCTATGC
The DNA here is from genome assembly GCA_014162995.1 of Artemisia annua. Lineage (NCBI taxonomy): Eukaryota > Viridiplantae > Streptophyta > Magnoliopsida > Asterales > Asteraceae > Artemisia > Artemisia annua. The sequence continues at coordinate 13,706 of LBNU01026086.1, forward strand.
CATCCAGTTATTTGCCTACCAAGTTAGGTTCAGAACTTCTTACCGAAGTCAGCTGTGATTATCTCATATCCAGGTTTTTAACCTCCGCCACTATTCAGCGTCACTCACACCCTTATATAATCTATGAATAACTGATCTCACAAAGGCGTAACAACCACCATGGGTGCAACAGCGAGTGTATGTGAGGCTCAGATTGATTAGAAATCTCAAAAAGCGGATACATCCGACATGGCTGCAAACGTGATACTTTGCCCTGCCAAGACACGGAAGTTCATAGCTTTAATCAAACCCGTTTTAATTCATCATTGCCTCTTATAATTCATTTAAAAGCATAAAGTGGCAAACCGTAAAATATTCATTTGGTACCCATTATAAGCCACGAAAGTAAATAGAAGCGTCAACCTGCCATGGCTGCAAATCCAATAATTTGCCTCGCCAAGATGCGGATTAACCCAACCACCACCAAGTAAACAGAAGAGCGAAATTCAAAAAGCGGAAATTGTGCGGGTCGGTTTGAGGAGGTGATGGGCTATTTTATCCCAATGGATAGAATATATAGATAACAGCGAGCGTATGTGAGGCTCAGATTGATTAGCAATCTCAAAAAGCGGATACATCCGGCATGGCTGCAAACGTGATAGTTTGCCCTGCCAAGACACGGAAGTTGATAGCTTTAATCAAACCCGTTTTTAATTCATCATTGCCTCTTATAATTCATTTAAAAGCATAAAGTGGCGAACCGTAAAATATTCATTTGGCACCCATTGTAAGCCACAAAAGTAAACAGAAGTGTCAACTCGCCATGGCTGCAAATCCAATAATTTGCCTCGCCAAGATGCGGATTAACTCAAACGCCACCAAAGAAACCGTGCTTTATAAGCAACGAAAGTAAACAGAAGGGTGAACCCGCCATGGCTGCAAATCCAAGGATTTGCCCCGCCAAGATACAGGGCACCTCAACTGCCACTTTGATTAGAAGCGCATCCACCATGGTTGGAAAAATTCAGAGTACGATACCCTTCCATCATATGAATTGATACCTACAACAAATAAGCCTCATAAATAAGCCTACGCAAACAACCAGAATAATCAAAGGATGACATACACCAAAGAAACTCTGCTTTATAAGCAACGAAAGTAAACAGAAGGGTGAACCTGCCATGGCTGCAAATCCTAACCCTAAACCCTAATTTAATTAAACTATACGCAACAGTTAAATATAAAGCAATTCAATCAATCAAAAGCACAAACCAACCATCAATAACATATGAACAACAAAAAAGAAAACAAAATAAAAAAGAATCGAAAACCTTATTTGTATAAAGATCAAGAGATCATGCGTGTGTATTTTTTGGGTTGTGGAAAATGGGAGACGGGTCTAGAAACTTGTAGCACAACGGGAACAGCTGGAGCAAATTCACACCACACATCAATTAAAAAATGAAATTGTCCGGGTCGGTTGCCCAAGTGGTGTTGCGGGGGTTTTTTTTTGGGTGTTACTGTAGCTAAGCTCTTGGCAAATGTATAATAGTATAATATCAGTGTTTCTGAACAGCCTATTATATTATAAAACCATCAAGTAGCTATATAACAAAAGAATACGACATACTAATGTGAGAAACAAGCCAATCTGGAGCCTATGATCCATCCGAACAATGTTTTTTTATTTATTTATTTATTTATTTATTTTTATTTTTGGTAAACATGGGTTTCCGACTCGACATTACGAGCCGACTAATCCCATGGCGACTACTATTTTTGGATGGCCCAGAGTCAGCGCAGAACCTCCATGGCCACAAGGGGGATTAATTTTCTCCCCGTTGAATTCGAACCGTTGACCTCCTTTTTGAAAGGCTGGTGTTCTTACCGTTGGGTCACTGGTTAAAACTCATGAAATATGTAATACCACTCCATCCGAACAAATTTATAAAACTGAGATCATGTTCATATGATATTTGTATGGATTTATGAAGGAGATCTGAATGAGCAATTACAAGTGTCATTAATTACTCAACAAAATTATGTTTCTTAAAAATGTGATAAAACAAAACATAATAACATTGATCAATAACTATTATTAAAGATAAGATTTACATATAGGTGGAAGGCAAATGAGCAACAAGCTTCACTGCTAATTATTTTTAATTGCAAAACTAATTCTCTTGAAAACAACATTTATGGATTTAGGTGTCATGACATTACTATAAATAGCTCGTTGTACTTTGTTGAGGAGCTCCACTGCCTTAGGTGCAAGGAAACCAAAAGTATATCTCAAACGCGAAAGGAATAAAATTTTGTTAATTTTGAATGTATGTTTTCTCATGTTTTGCCACTTTACACTAGATGGCTTTCAAAGTAGTCTGTCTCACTGTAAAACTCCAGCTACTCAAACACACAATAGGAGAAATCCGGATAGATCTACATATGGATGTTTTCCTCCTGCCCACCCAAAAACCAAAACATTTGTTGGTCTGAGTGTGAAATTTTCATCCTACTTCTTTTTTGACGAAAATCTCGGCACGCCTACATATGTCACAAAAGACGTCTCTAAATCATGTCAGTACTTGAAGCCCAGAATCCTTGATCTATATAATCAGTAAATCAGTAATACCTGATGTAAGCCAAACTACTGAAACAAAATTTTCTTTGAACGGCAAAATCTTTGACACTCAACTGTGTTGGCTTACATCTATTGAAACATTAACAATCATAAGCTTAATATCTTATATTATCCACTAACGAGCTTGAGCTTGGAAACACGTTAAGTTGGATTAGGCATGAAATAATTATCAAAGGCAAATCCAATACGCTAGGGCAGACGATACGTGAATAATTAACTAACAAATTTGATTAAAAAAAGAGACAAATACACGAGTCAAATGGCTCTAACATTGTGAACCATTGTGAAACCACGCAAAAAGATCGAGTCGAACCCTTGATGTCGAACATGCAAAACGTAAATAAACATGTCTAGGAAAAATCCAAGAGTTGGGCTTTGCAAGGAGTGTAAAACAAATCAATTTCTCAATTGATAAATGTGGTGATGTCACGGGGTGGTGCCGAAAGTCACATATTGCATAATTAATACGTGAGTGTATGATTTTAATATTACGAGTTCATGCAAGGTGTTAACTGTTAACTATTTCACATTAAGAATTGAAATTTGGTAATATGCGAGTACTTGGAATTTTGTGTGCAAATATTTATTTCATAAAAAATACTAGGTTTTCATTCTTGTGGTTAACGTTATGACTAAGCATATATAGGCCGGTTTGGACTGATCTTAGATAGGTTTTAGGACTTGTTTACTTTTCACTTAATGGAAAAAAATGTGAGCTATAACCCTTAGTCTCTCTTAATTGAGAGACTCATCAAAGCTAAAGTCTTTCAATTAAGAGGCTAATTCAGATATTCTCTTCAAATTAATTAATTTAATAAACACACACTCAGTGGTGTTTGTGTTATTACTTGAAACCACTTCTGCGTAAATCAAAACTCATATCAATTAGCAGAACTAACTACTCCAATAATAGTGGTGACAATTACCCATTAATTAGGTAACAAATATGGTTAGTCATTATGTTTAAACTAGATTAAGTGATTAACACTTTTTGGGAAATTTTGATTAAAGAATTGAAACGCCACTTTTTTTCAATGATTAAACCTAGAATATATTCAAAAGAACAAACAGCTGGGGTCAATAATTAAGACATCAAAATAGTTATTTAAGGAAAACAAATTGTGTCAACCAAGAAATTTTGTTTTGTGGATAAGGTCATAAATAAAATATTCGTCTTTCAATGTCAATCACAACTTCATAGCCTAATTGCATACGTATTTTTTATTTATAAGCTGTCTATTTAACACTTGTTTCAAATCTTAATTTACAATCTAACAATACAACGCAAATTCTAGCAAAAACTGAGCTATCTAAGACTTCATCCAATCATTTTAACATATGTAAGAGACTGATTGATCGATTCTTCACAAATTTGATCGAACTAAACTAGTATTGGTCGATCTTTTATGCAACTATCGATTATTGTGTTGCGGTTTCCGTTATATAAAACGGTTGTAAATTGATCCAAACAGTATGACTATATAAGATTAAACTCATACTTAAATAAATATGATTTTTCTTAAATGTGCTCACTGGGCACATGTTTACCTCTATATATGAAAGGTTTAAGTTAATTAATATCAAATTTTTATTTAATTAAACTAGTCTATAGTTTTTAATTAATATTCATTAAATATATTTTCTTTTAATTTGAAAGAAAATTTATATTCATTAAATGCACTTTGTGGTGTGCCAAGTTGACGTATATTAGCAAAACCCAATAAACATACGACAATACTCGTATCGTGTAAAAGGCTTTGGCAAATAATAGTCTTTATGACTTTTTTTCTGTTATTTTTGGTTTTAGCAACAATTAGGTGGTGTCAAAAACATAAACTACTATATGGTTACCAAGTACATCTAGCAAAACTGCTAACAGAAGCAATAAACAAGTCATGGCATGAAAGGAAGGCAATTTACTTGTAGTAGGGATAATGGTAGGAAGTTGAGCAAACTGGATAGAGTCTTGGTGTGCTCGGAGTTTTTCAATAAATGGCCTGATGCTTGTTTGAGAGTCATTTATGGGCCTCATTCCGATCACTCTCCTCTTATTTTTTCAATCAAGCACGTGAATTTTGGACCGCGGCCGTTTAGGTTGTTTAATTCTTGGATTTCTAAACCGGGTTTTGAGGAAGCGGTGCAAGAGGCGGTTGAGTCGTTTTCCTATATTGGTTTGCCGGATATGTATCTTACCAATAAGTTTGCCTTTATCTGTGGAAGGTTGAAAAGTTGGAGAGATAATATGATTAAAAAGGAAGGAGAGGAAGAGGCGGCGGCTCTAAAGGATTTGGAAGAGCTGGAGTGTGTTATGGAGAGTAGGGAGCTGGAAGAAGTGAAGGTCTGGACTATGGGAGAGTGTAAAAAAGTGTTAAAATTACAAAGAATAAAAAAAACATTTGTGTGTGAGATATGAAATGCTTTGTGTAGATTTATATGGTGAATGCCGTTACATATTTTTAATAATCATTATTGATAGTAATGATTTTTAGTGGTTACTCTTTTTTTATAATTATGAGAATTTATGACATTTATGGGTTGTTAAAAGCTTTTTAATGGGATGTTACAAGATGCTACTTTAATTTATGTGCATGCTATTAAAATTTCCATAATAAGTAAGTTAAAAATGCTGAATTTTAAGCCTTGCTATTTAGGGAATGTCCTAAATGCATTATAAGGTAGTAAAGATAATCACATTATGAATAATATTATTTAAGAGTGCAAATTGTAAGTTGAAAAGTTTTAAAAATTGTTGCACATCTTACAAGGGTTTACATAAATGATGATTTAAATATGTAAAAATTATATATTTATATTCATATTAATCGTAAAGAAAAGACAAACATATTGAATATAGTTTTTATACTAAAAATACGAATTAATGTGTGTTTTTTTACATGTTTATGTTGATTGTTATTATGTTTTATATAAATAACAAATTAAAGTTTAGTAGTTAAAGAGTATAAAAAAAATTGAAATATTTTAGGAGGATTAATTTATTTTTCAAGTTATTTTCACATTTAATGTATCTATTATTTCCAACTTTTTCATCTCCGCATGTCACATCATGTAACACCCCCAAAATTATCGCAGCGGAAGATTGTGTCACTGGGGTATTACTTCATGGTTCACAACACAAAGTACATAAAACGACTCTAAATGAGACGTTTTGAAATAAATTATCATTCGATTAAAATGTCAGAGTTTACAAAGAGGTCCCACAAGTTTGGAATACATAAAGAGTACAACATAATCGTTTAAAGTTTTTCGAATGATAATATGCATTGTCTTCAAAATGTTTTCCGTGCGCCTTCACATGCCAGCTAATTCCTTTCGTACGTGAGAATACATGCTAAAAAGTCAACACAAAGGTTGAGTGAATTCATAGGTTTGTAAAACAGTAGTGGACAATAAAGTTCATAGTATAATTGCAATGTGCGCAATCATCATCCTGATAGTTATTATTGCTCTAAGCTCATGGCATGAACGACTGACTGTATATATATATATATCACCGTACGATATATACACCAAACAATTTGCCCCGTGTAGGTACTATGCCAAATACCTAGAAATTCAAATATAGTGCGTTTGTGATATCCGTTGTATGATTAACACAAACGGGATTCGTCAATCCCGATAGGCCTATCCACAATATTTGCGCTCACTCGCGACAACAAGTGATTAGTGGTCCATGATATGGGGACTTTTGGCATAAACAACTTAGACATGCATGCAATAATACAATCAAGGCCAGCATTCAGTTTACAAGTAATTGTCATAGTAAAAACAGTAGCATGTATCTCCCCCCAAAGAGTATAAAACAGTTAAACAAAAGTAGGGGCTATGAACTCACCGTATTAATCAGTAGTAGTTTATAACAACAGATAGTGTATAGCGAGACCACGATCTTTAACGATAACCTACGAGAGTATAGTGATCACATCTTAGTATAATGCACCATATGAGTGTACAAGTATATGTAAATTCATTGACTTGATTAAGATGTTGTACATATGTATTAAGTTGTGTAAAGGAGTGAAGCATCCTTAAAATGTGGTTTGGCTATTAGCCTTTTACAAATAACTTCGTACTACCGTTCGGGCTATCAAAATCTAGAGGTCATGTAGTGAACGTATGAGGAGCCAGGACACTTTAATTCGTAAATCCACAACTCGTCGATACGACACCCCGAAGAGGCCTCTTATGATTATGAAATTCCCTAGTGTTGTAGTACTTATCATTTATAAGTAAAAGTAATTGACGAGACAAATGCTATATAAAAGCATTTGTCGTATTTCGTCAATGACTATTAGTTGAACTAGTGTGGTGTCGTGAAATAATTTAGTGTAACATTCTTCAAGTGTAAATGTTACTAATTAGATATGAGAAGTAATATTTGTAAATAAGTTAATGGCACTTTATAATAGTGTAAAGTGTTCAAAATGATCTATGTACCATATTAGTTAATAAAATCTCGCGGATCAAATACGAATTGAGACTTTTTGAAAATACTATACATATAATCAATAAGTGATATGGTCAATTTCACAACTTTTCGAGATCAGAAAAAGGGTTCAATCTAATGACCAAGTCTCAAAAACGAGTTTCGGGTCATCAACCCAAGCTAGTCATGCGGCTAGATACATAACCTTGAGACATCAACCAAGACCATAGCCGTTGCTATGTCTCAGCTTAGAAAGCCTTGAGACAATAGCCTTGGCTTAGCCTTGGGTGTGTCTTGGCCTCAAGAGGTCAAAACGCCATAAAGACTCTTGAGTCATGGCTACTTTTCGGTCTAAAACAGGTCAGTTAGTTTTCGCCATTTATAGCCTTCTTTTTTCACTTTCAAGCTAAACTGTTAACATTGTCTTATGTAAAACATATTTCTGAACAACTTTCGTGTTTTATACTTTCGCTGGTTCGGAACAGAAAAGGGTCGAAATCGCGATTTTATGAATCAGATCAGAAAAACTATTTGTTTCAGCACCAAGTTTCTTCTATTAATCTTTACTTAAGCACAACTTTAACCACAAGTCCTTTCTTAATGATTCAAAAGCCCAGATTCTCTTGATTACTTCCTCTATCTGATTCTTAAGTCTATACAAGTCCATAATCCATAGTTTGATGTCAAGACTTAATATAATCACAAGTATCCAACTAGTTATATCAAAAAGGTTTCTAAACAGATTTTATCCATCTTTTTACTTATGTACAACATCAATCAAGTCATATTACATATATAACTTGTACAAGATATAAATCACATTAAAGTGAATGAAAAACATGAAAACTAGACATATTCTTACAACTTTCTTGGATGGAAACACAACGTCACAAGAACAACTATCCTAATCTTCTAGTCACCAACTTAGTCTTTAATCTTTATCTCCAACCTTCAACCCAACTTGTAATAATCTTAAAAATCCTTGTGTTTGGTCTTCTAACTCAGCCTCTTAAATACTTGATCAAAGCCTGGAGATGGAAGAGATTGTGATACCAAAGAATCAAGAAACTAGTAACTACTTTGGCTTTCAATCTTTGGACTATACCTTTTAATAGGAAAAGTTAGATGACAATGGTGTTTGGTGTTTGATTAGCTACGGCAGAAGACAGAACCAACAACAAATATGTGAAGTTTTCTTTTATAAAAATGAGAATAGAATAATGAATTATCAAGAGTTAGTAACATGCAAAAGGTGGATACATATGTTACGAGTTAATGTAAGCTTTTGACAACACATATGAGACGTGGCACATGGGGTGATGTAGTGTTAAGTTGTGTTTATCTTAAGTTGCTTCATGGTGAAGCATGGCTCCGACGGGGTATAGTTTGGTCCCGGTAATTACTAATGTTAAGCTCTTAAGTCACGAAACTTAAATCCGGATAACGTAAAAATGTCAAAACTTATCATTATACTCCAACTATATTAGATGTGTGATAAGTTTAGCAGAGAGCGTATACGTCGATAAAACCTGATAACGTAGGTTTAAGTACGCGTATTATGTAAAGAGTATAATGTTTACGTAAAATAACAAAGTGGCAATAGTTCATATAAAATATGGCTATTGGTGAAATATGAGTATTTTGAACACATAGACTTATCCTAGTCTTGTGTTGGTCGCGGAAAAAGTTTACACGATTAAACTTGCGTGATTACTTATAAAAGTAATTTAAATATAAAAAAAATAATAATAATCAAATCAATTTGCTTGTTGAGTTTATTTTTGAGCCGGTACGCGTTGTGTGTGATTTTCACGTTTTGCGAGATATCGTCTTGTTAAGTAGAAAAAGGTGAACGAAAAATGTTCAGAGAGTAATAATTCAAAGTAGATTGAATTATTTAACTTGGAAAAATTTACCGGTTAACCACCGGTTACAATAATTGTTTTTACGTTACGGTAAAAGTCAAATAGTCAAAAGTCAAAGTCAAAGGGCAAAATAGACATTTTGCCTTATGAAAATTTACGGGTTGCTACAGCCTCCACTGGTAAATTTTTGTTTTTACGTTACGGTAAAAGTCAAATAGTCAAAAGTCAAAGTCAAAGGGCAAAATAGTCATTTTGCCTTATGAAAATTTACGGGTTGCTACACATCATATCTTCTTGCCACGTCATATATGATATCACTATCTCCGTCACATTTGTCAAAACCTTCAATTATATTGGTTTAGATAAAAAAAAAGAAGACTTAGTTATAAAATCGGACCCTCGTATTTAAACTCATTTAAATTTCGTCCACCAAAATGAATATGTATAACAACACATTGTGTCAATTTTTAAAAATAGAAAACAAAAAGAGAGGGTGTAATTAATACAATTTTTGTTGTTGAATTTTACATGAATTATACGAAGTTAAATGTAAACTTATCATTTTTTATCTTTTAAATAACTTTATAAATTAACAGATACCTTTTAGACTTTCAACCCATAGACTTTATATTTTGGCAAAAAACATATATATTGTTATTTATAAATATTATTATCAGTATAAATTAAATTCATCTATATTCACGGGATTATAAATATCAAAATGAAAGCACGAGTTATTGTGATATGTAAATGATTACACGAGATTATACATATACGAACAACTCATGTGTAATTCTCTTTATATATATATATATATATATATATATATATAATATATATATATATATATATATTATATATATATATATATATATATATATATATTATATATATATTATATATTATATATATCTATTTGCGTTTAATACGTCTCATGTTATTCTTTTAATAAGTTTAACCCATGCGTACACAGGGTTTGAAATTAAATACAACTAAATTATATTGACGTAGATTTCAAATATCAAAATGTAGGCATAAGTTATTATGATTTGGAAAATTAAATATGTTAATATGGTATTAAAATATATAGAACGACTCACGTAATTTATATTTAAAGTTTAAATAAGGATATCCATTTTTTTTAAAACTTTATCTTTTAACTTCACCAAGGATCCTTTACGTGCTCTTAAAGACACATATATTATCTACAACAGTGATATCAATAACAACGACAATTAACCCTCAACGCAACTGACACTAAATAAAGTCAATTATTCAATTCTATTACAAAAATCTATAACAAAATACAATCGATATTATAACATAATAAATTTTTATGTAAAACCATATATGCAATATATTACTATTTGCGTTTAATACGTCTCATGTTATTCTTTTTAATAAGTTTAACCCATGCGTACACAGGTTTGAAAATTAAATACAACTAAAATTATTATTGACTAGATTTTAAATATCAAAATGTAGGCATAAGTTATTATGATTTGAAAATAAATATGTAATATGTATATAACAATATATAAGAACGACTCACGTAATTTATATTTAAAGTTTAAATAAGGATATCCCATTTTTTTTAAAACTTTATCTTTTAACTTCACCAAGGATCCTTACGTGCTCTTAAAGACACATATATTATCTACAACATGATATCAATAACAACGACATTAACCTCAACGCAATGACAACTAAATAAAGTCAAATTATTCAATTCGTATAACAAAAATCTATACAAAATACGAATCGATATTAATACATAATAAATTTTTTATGTAAAACCCATATATGCATGAGAATTATAAGAAAACATTCTTTTGCAAGAACAAGTGATCTCAACTCTCAAAACAATCAAATACTATTTATATATTCTTTATATATACTAATTGTGTTGATGCACATTAAAAAAAATATTTTTTTTGGGTCTGATATTGGATTCCCCTTGAGCCCATTTTTGGCTCTTTAGTCTTGTGTTGATGCTAACATGGATATGGATACTATTATGTAGCGACATACTTTCCCAAAGTAATAAACAAATAGTTTTTCATCAAAGAGTGGTAAACAAAGGTTTTCTGAGCGAAGAGAGAAACGATACATTAATATTAGTAAAAAAAAAAAACATTTATAAAACACACCATGAACTTTTTAATATTTACGACTTTTTTATATAGTAAACTTTATTTATCAAATATCTAACAAATCTCAATATTTACGACTTTTTTATATAGTAAACTTTATTTTTCAAAATGCACTCTTAACATATTAAATAAATTTAAAAATTATCCTATACTTTTTTAAAACTATAAGAGACATCTAGGAAGGTTTATTTAGCAAATATATAACAACTATACCTAACGATTTACACCGCTAAAAACGCCTCCGCATTAAGTGCACTTTTATATATAAAAAAAGTTGAAATTTAGCATATATATATTTTTTTTTTACAAAAAAACAAAGACATCTATCAATTTTTTAATAAACATATAACCAAACATGCCGCAATATTACGAACAAAAGGAACTCGAAACTTTAATCGAACAATGATGTATCGAGGTTAAAAAAAGTTTGTGAAATCTGGTGCAAAACCCCGCCGCGTTGCTCTATATATACTAAAGTAGAGTGCACCGAGTGCACCAATATTTTAATATAAAGCGCATGCACCATTCGTGTTTTTTTTTAATATAATTTCCTGGGCTCAGAGTTTGGGCTTACGTTGGCCCATCTAAAAATTAGTTTTGTTTGCCAATAGGGAGCCAATATGAGTTGTAAGCCCATTAAATATTCCTCTTTATTGGTTAGTCCATAGAAACAATTTTAACAAAAACACTTATAATAAATGAAAGAAAAAAAAACTATACAAATATCTTTCACCACATACTTGGCCACAGTTTGTCAAAGACAAAACATAGAAAGTTGAATGTGTGTGACTCGAAGCTTACTAACATACATTCTGAATAAGACATAAAAAGTCGTCGGGCAACGAATCCCTTGTTACAATTATAACTCTTTAGTAGCTATTTGAATAAATAATCTAGTTGGTAAACTCACTATAATGGACCATAGCCCAAAGATAAGCCCAAATATTGATGGCCAAACTATTTGAGAACCAATTATTTTTGTGAAAAAAGTCTAAAACCCCAATATATCATTGTAATTTTTCCTAATAAGTTATTGTTGGGTCAATATTTTACCCAAATATTCCCCACAAGTATTTGAACATAAAATAGCCAAATCACTCACTGAATAAAATAGTGAGTTACTCACTGATATAGAATCAGTGAGTGTGTATAACCTTAAACATCAAACAAGTCACTGAGTGAACAGTCACTCAGTGAGTTACCTTCAGGATGTTCAGACCAAGTCTTAAGAAAAGACTTTCCATTTAGTGAGACGGTACTCAGTGAATGGCACCTGAACCAAAGAAGAAGGTAATGGAGTTAGTGAGTGATGACAATAACTCACTAACTCCCTCAAGCTATCTCTGAACAAACATGCTCCCTGAGGATGCCTCATGCTTCCTGAGAAAGCCTCATGCTTCCTGAGGATGCATCATGCTTCCTGAGGGTGTCTCATGGTCCTTGAGATATTATGACAACAAGTACAAAAAGGGAGTCAAAGCAAAGTACAAGAATTGCCATAGAAGGGGGAATCTAGTTATGACAATTTCTAAAGGATGGTTGGTGCTTTTCCAAAAGAGGAAGATGAATGAGGACCACTTATAGTGGATGACAACTCACACCTAACCCCACATACTTTGCTATATATATATGTTTGTTGTAATAGAGATAGTTATCTATTCCTACTTAGTTTTAGTTGTTAGGAAGATCCTCTCATTGAATCTCAAGCATAGCTTGGATCAATGAGAGTTCATTGTCATTCTAACGGGGATAATATACCAAAATTATCCCCGTAAAGAAGCTGAAGATGTTATCATGTAGTCATGTATGAATTGAGTAATCTTGTAACTTTTATTCATTATTATTAATGAAGTTCTAATTTATGTTTATCAAGATTTGCTCAATTTTCATGGACCAACAGGGTATTTGAGGGATGTGTAGAAGACCATGTGCTCACTGAATCATTTTGCATGCTCCATTAATTCAGCGCTATATTAATCCTTCAGCGCTCATTTTTTTTAAATCAAACATCCGACTGATTAAGTTTTTGGCAATCAAGCACTTAATCATTTCGGTAATCAAACACACCCAGTAATTGTCATATGGCCCATTTTCTTTTTCTTGCATCATTAATTTTCTAGTTATTAACACAGAGATTAGTATGCTTTTATGAAAAAAAGGGTAACATTTAAAAATATAGTAGGTGAAACAAAGGGTTAATTGCACAAATGAGACCTCCAAAAGAAATGAATCAATGCCAGAAAGAAAATATGTAATTTTTATGATAAAAAAGGTATCGTGCATAAAGGGACCAATACTACTGTTGCTCGGGTCTATGCTCTTGAAACGGCTAAGAATATTACTGTTACTCAAAAGTTGGCTCATGATAATATGGGTCGTTCGTTACGTCGTAATCCAAGGGGTGGGGTGGAGTTCCAACGGTACGCATCTTTATTTTCTAATTTGGAAAGAGTTTTTCTTTCAGATATGCAAGATAGATGGTTATGGTCATGAAACGGCTAAGAATATTACTGTTGCTCAAAAGTTGGCTCATGATAATATGGGTAGTTTGTTATGTAGTAATCCAAGGGGTGGGGTGGAGTTCCAACAGTACGCTTTATTGTCTAATTGGAAGGAGTTTTTCTTTTAGATATGCAAGACAGATGGTTATGGTCATTGTCGGGTTCGGGTGACTTTTATGTGGTGGTTACGGTGAGAAGATATATTTATAGATGATAATATATTACTGGAGGTCTCTTCTAAAACTAAATGGATAATTAAAGTTAATATGCACGCTTGGAAGGTTAAGTTGGATTGTTTGCCTACTCGGTTCAACTTGTCTCGAAGAGGGATGGACATCCAATCGATCATATGTCCGTGTTGTGATATGGCGGCTGAAACTTCAAACCACTTGTTTTTCACATGCTCTATGGTGAGGGATATTTATCGGAAGATTGCTATATGGTGGGATTTTAACCTTGTGGAGGTAGCTTCGTTTGAGGAATGGATGCATGGATGTCTATTATTTGTTATTACGGGACGCCCCGTAAGGAGGTCTTAGAAGGAGTTTTCTACATGATTTGGTGGCTCGTTTGGAAGTTTCGAAATACATCGGATTTTAGCAAGAGGATTCCTACTAAAGCAATGTTATTTGATGAAGTTATGGGACGCACTTATATGTAATACCCTTACCTCAAACTCCATACCAAACAACATAAGTAATGGAATTATAATATTTAATTCCATTCCACCCACCTATCAAAACCATACCAATAGTGATTTTGAATAGCAAACCAAACACTTAGTTAGCTTTCAGAATTAGTAGTGATGCACATAATTCGATTTCTTGCATTTTGTGGGTTCCTGCCAGTAATAACCTCACTTTTAGTTTACACCAAGATTCATAAAACATATGGAATTCAAGATTTTGGTCATGTTGTTAGAAACTTTGTTTCACTTATAAATTGCGTAAACATGTTCTTTCTCTTTAATAAATTCATTACTAGTAACAAGTTTATAGTCACGCATTTTATACTTAAAGGCTACTAGCTAAATCCTTACACATCGGGATTTATTTTACTCCTTTTTGACGTGAGATTGATTTTGAACTTGCTAACAACTAATGGCGAACGTCTCTGATTTGGTAGGGAGGAAAAGAAGATTATATATTGATTATTGAGACTAGCAATGCGACTAATATTGCAATGAAATTGACCCTCAAGTGTATATAGAGACGTTATAAATCTTTCCATCTCGTCCATGATAACAAAATGGCTGAAAGATACATTCGACACTGGGTGGGGGAATAACTGAGCAATGTCTACAACTGTGGCGAAAGTGACAAGATGGCGACTAGCATAGTTTACCGTTTTCAGCTTGAGAACCATATCACTCTCAATGATCTCATATACTCATCTAGTCAGNCGTCGTAATCCAAGGGGTGGGGTGGAGTTCCAACAGTACGCATCTTTATTGTCTAATTGGAAGGAGTTTTTCTTTTAGATATGCAAGACAGATGGTTATGGTCATTGTCGGGTTCGGGTGACTTTTATGTGGTGGTTACTGTGAGAAGATATATTTATAGATGATATGGCGGCTGAAACTTCAAACCACTTGTTTTTCACATGCTCTATGGTGAGGGATATTTATCGGAAGATTGCTATATGGTGGGATTTTAACCTCGTGGAGGTAGCTTCGTTTGAGGAATGGATGCATGGATGTCTATTATTCGTTATTACGGGACGCCCCGTAAGGAGGTCTTAGAAGGAGTTTTCTACATGATTTGGTGGCTCGTTTGGAAGTTTCGAAATACATCGGATTTTAGCAAGAGGATTCCTACTAAAGCAATGTTACTTGATGAAGTTATGGGACGCACTTATATGTAATACCCTTACCTCAAACTCCATACCACACAACATAAGTAATGGAATTATAATATTTAATTCCATTCCACCCACCTATCAAAACCATACCAATAGTGATTTTGAATAGCAAACCAAACACTTAGTTAGCTTTCAGAATTAGTAGTGATGCACATAATTCGATTTCTTGCATTTTGTGGGTTCCTGCCAGTAATAACCTCACTTTTAGTTTACACCAAGATTCATAAAACATATGGAATTCAAGATTTTGGTCATGTTGTTAGCAACTTTGTTTCATTTATAAATTGCGTAAACATGTTCTTTCTCTTTAATAAATTCATTACTAGTAACAAGTTTATAGTCACGCATTTTATACTTAAAGGCTACTAGCTAAATCCTTACACATCGGGATTTATTTTACTCCTTTTTGACGTGAGATTGATTTTGAACTTGCTAACAACTAATGGCGAACGGCTCTGATTTGGTAGGGAGGAAAAGAAGATTATATATTGATTATTGAGACTAGCAATGCGACTAATATTGCAATGAAATTGACCCTCAAGTGTATATAGAGACGTTATAAATCTTTCCATCTCGTCCATGATAACAAAATGGCTGAAAGATACATTCGACACTGGGTGGGGGAATAACTGAGCAATGTCTACAACTGTGGCGAAAGTGACAAGATGGCGACTAGCATAGTTTACCGTTTTCAGCTTGAGAACCATATCACTCTCAATGATCTCATATACTCATCTAGTCCGTGTTAACATTACTAGTGTGCCGCACATCCAACACATTACATATTGTATTTGCTTTGGTATGGCCTATTTATTTGGTTTCGACTGAACCATCACAAAACAATCATAAGAACATCCGATTTGTGTGGTTTAATCAATCAATGAATCAAACTACGTCCATGGGGGAAAAAAGATACTTTGTTCTGTTTATGTGTGCAGAAGTGTACCGATACTTATAACCACAAGACTTGGTTACAATTACGTCGGACCTACACAGATGACATCCCAAATTATAACATGTACAACTCGTGCAGACCGTGCTCCCTAATGCTAGTTTATTCTCTAGATCTATTCAAGCCTAAATGTTTAACATAAGGCCTATATCAAAATGCTTTATCAGGCACCTTAGGCGCTAAATGTAATTAAAATGTGAGATGTGATAGAGGTATTGCAGAAACAATGTCTTATAACTTGTAAAGATTCACTCATTATCTTTTTTCTATTTTGGAAAGAATATATTTGCTGAAGTGGGAAACAAGGAAGACCTTTGAACTTTTTAAATGTGCACTTTTACTTATTCCTATTCAATGCTACTTCCATTGCAAAATAACTTAGCACTTTGCAAGCTGCCTCTGTTTGGAAGCAATACTAAAACAAAAATATGATGTCAAAAGCAGACACAATAGTTAAATAAAAACATCTTTTGTGAATTTCAAGTATATGTATTTAACACGGCTTTTTAAATGTCAACGTGAAGCTTAATAAATTTATCCAATGAATCTATGCTTTTCCTACTTGATGAGGTGAAACATCTTATGAACCGCTGATATATCGACGGCAGCCATTTGATGTTGCCATAAAACTCAACCCTCATTCGTCTTTACTTCTTTATCAGCAGTAACTATAATGTTTTACAATTAAAGCGAATGGATTTAGGGCCCAAATTGTACCTTTGCACTTTGAGGGATTTGATGCCAATCTTCATGTGCTAGTTATTGGTAACTCTCAGAATCTGATTCTTGCCCCTAGTCTTTCAACTAACGCAAGCACTCGTGTTTTTCATTCTTTTTTTTATCTCAGATGTTTGCTAGTCTATATAAACAATTTATCTGCTAGTCAGATTTTGTGCATCAGGCATTTGATATCATTTTACCTATTTTCCAAACAAACACAATGGCTAACCAACTAAGGGAGCTCCATCTCGTCCTTGGTTCCGTTCATTCACATTCGCCCACCCACCCCACCCAAAACTCCAACGACCACCAAATCATCTAAAAAACTCTCTAAGACCTCCTACGGGCGTCCCTAATAACAAATAATAGACATCATGCACTCCATCCTCAAACGAAAGCTACCTCACAAGTTAAAATCCACCATATAGCAATCTTCCGAAATATCCCTCACCATACAAAACAAGCTACCCCACACGAACATATGATCGATTGGATGTCACCCTCTTCGAACAAGTTAACAAGTTACGCAAACAGACTCACGCAACCATTAACCTTCCAAGCTCCCCCATTAACTTTCATCTATCCACCTATCATGCAATCTCTATGAATAACAAGACCCCCCCAGCTCAACTGATAACAATATACACCATCAAAGCCACCATATTCTTCTCACCCGAAACACAGCCACAATCACAAACATTTATTCGACCAGTCAACCTTTCGAGCCAGAACCCCGACACAAGCGTGACCAACTTAAACCCTCCACAATCATCGCACATATCTAAAACGAAAAACTCCTTCCCCAATTAGACTACTATAAAATGTTAGCCTCCGATCTGCGAAAAACTCCACCCACATCCACCCTGACCATCGTTACACACCAACATAACAATCACTAACATCCTCTCGACGCTACTACCACCTAATATTCATAGACCAACTCCATTAGCCAAACACAGTATATCATCTTCCATACTTCTTCCCATGATCCCCCATCAGCCACCAACTCCATATCTGCATATCGAAAGAAAACTCCAAAATAAAACATATCAAGATCTGCCCACGTCAACCCGCGTTATCACTCCTCTCACCTTCTCCAGCACAACTACATTATTTACCTCCTTCACCTGCGACCAACACCCACTTCCCCCTTGCAGCACGACTATGCACCTACCAGCAACATCTATACATCATCGAGCCAACTTTGACTATGATTAACAGTAATATTCTTACCTTTCAAGAGCATAACCCGACAACAGTATATCTGCCCTTATACGATACTTATCAAAAAATACATATTTCTTTCTGGCATTATCATCTTGAGGTCCATTTGCAATTAACCCTGTTTTCACCACATATTAAATTACCCTTTTTCATAAAAGCAACTAATCTCGTGTAATAACTAGAAAATAATGATGCAAGAAAAAAAAAATGCCATATGACAATACTGTTGTTGATTACCGAAAGATAAGTGCTGATTGCCAAATAACTATCAGTCGATGTTTGATTTAAAAAAAATGATGCACTGAAGATAACTATAGCGTAATTAATGGAGCAGCAAAATGATTCAGTGAGCACAAGTCTTCTACACATTCCCTCAAATACCCTGTGTCCATTGAAAAATGACAAATCTGAAAACCAAATAAATTAGAACTCATTAATAATAATGAAAAATTACAAGATACTCAATCATACATGACTACATGAAACATCTTCAGCTTCTTACGGGGAAATTTGAATATCCCCGTTAGAAGACAATAACTCTCATTGATCCAAGCTATGCTTGAGATTCAAATGAAGAATCTCCTAACAAACTAAAACTAAGTAGCAATAGATAACCAGCGTAANGCTAGTTATTGGTAACTCTCAGAATCTGATTCTTGCCCTAGTCTTTCAACTAACGCAAGCACTCGTGTTTTTTCATTCTTTTTTTTTATCTCAGATGTTTGCTAGTCTATATAAACAATTTATTGCTAGTTCAGATTTTGTGCATCAGGCAATTTGATATCATTTTACCTATTTTCCAAACAAACACAATGGCTAAGCCAACAAGGAGCTCCATCTCGTCCTTGGTTCCGTTCATTCACCATTCGCCACCCACCACCCCCATAGCACCAGCACCCCCTCCCCATCAGCACCAGCCCCCTCCTGAACAACCCACATCGCGCCACCAAGGACCAGCATTTATTCGACCAGCATTTCGAGCACCACGTAGCTGCACACCAAACCTTCTAATTGTTTGCACCACCAACATTCATCACCCATCGGACCACGCACCCTAGTCCAACCTAGAGCTACACCACCACTACCATCGCCATCAACATCTCATCTTCATCCATCGCCATCGCCATCCCCATCCCCATCACCATCACCACCTGCTCCAGCACAACGACGATATGGACCTCCCTCACCTGCGACAACTTCCCCTCCACCCCGTGCTACAGCACCATCTTTGACCACTACTATGGCCCCAACATCGCCCCCTCAAAAAACTATCAAACCACTAGAAAAAAACTCACCTCCTTCACCTACTATTACCCCTCGTTCTCACCCACCATCTCCATTGGCTCTCCCTTCACCACAACTTAAGTCCTACCAACCAGAATACGAGCAAAAGTCCATGCTCGTTCAAGAAACAAAAGAAAAACCCAAAAGTCTGGACACTGGTTTTACTAGACACAGAAACTGGGGTCCTGATAACTCAAAAGGCAATGCACCTAAAAAGCCAGAAACTTCTAAGAAGCACTCGGATTCTGAGGATTCTGGGACGAGGATTATAACAATTGCAGGTGAAAACAAAGGAGCTATTATGGACTTGAGCCCTTACGGAAAATTGACTCATAACTTTGGTAACAGCCCACAGACCCTCCAAAACAAGAATGACAATCCTACTGCTTCAAGTGATGGTGAAAAGTCAGGAAGTAGTTCAGATGACAAGTCAAAAGCAAAGAATAAGAATAAGAATTCAAAGTCGCCACTCGTGAGTGCAGTTATGAATAGTAATGTACAGGGTGTAAACAATTCGATTCTCTTCAATAGTTCCACCACTCATCATGACCCCGGTGTGCATCTCTCACTCACGCGAAAGCCCAATGGTGGCCGTCGAATTTAACTCAAGAACCACATACTCAAGACCATCAATTTCTTGTGTTCTTTTATCCGCATATAAGTACTATGTATTGTGAGAGAAAACGAATAATTTGACTAGTCAATGTTTTATTAGATATATTACATAAAAGGGCGTATGGATCCTGATATGATTCTACTATACATATGTGCCATGTGAGCACATTTACATAATAAATTTAATAAAGTAAAATCTTTTGTAGTATTTGATTGCAAATCTTACTAAAATTAGATGACC
This sequence comes from Artemisia annua, assembly GCA_014162995.1. Taxonomy (NCBI): domain Eukaryota; kingdom Viridiplantae; phylum Streptophyta; class Magnoliopsida; order Asterales; family Asteraceae; genus Artemisia; species Artemisia annua. The sequence goes on from LBNU01026086.1 coordinate 34,185, forward strand.
TCTATATTTGTTGATTGAGATACAAAAGAATGGAGGAACATCAACTTACAAACGATGATAGTTTAGTAGCTAGGTATCGTAAGAAGTATCATATTAAGGCCATTTAGTGAACTCAAAAACCTTAAGAACGATATCCCAACCAGTTGGGATCTGCCATATGAAAAGAAGAACATTTAACACGTTCAATGCAATATGAAGATTTCTAGCTGTTTCATTTCCTTTCTGCATAGGGGGTACTAGTGCAGCAGCTGCAGCCCATAGTACCGTTATTGCTGTTACATAGGTGTCCCAAATTAGTACTTATATTTTCATTTCTAATGCATCTGAAAACATAAAAGTTATAATAAATTACCTGCGCCAGCATATAGATGAGGTCCAGGAAATAGCTTCCCTGTCCTGAGATACGTGTTGACTCCACCACCGACGGACTCAATTACACCAAATGCAAGCAATATTGAGCCTGCATTGAAGTGTTTATCCCTGTATTGCCCCTTGACCAACTCCTTCCGCTCCTGTAATGTTTATTTGTTGAGAAGATGCAGGGAAAGGCAAATGGGTCAGAATCGTCTAAACTTTTTAACTTAATATTTTAGTCACTCCTTTAAGAATAGGAGAGTGTTTGGCATTGCGTTTTTGAAAGTGGTTTGTGATTGTGATGTGGAATAATCTGAACTAACAAGTTGTATAAAAACGGGTCAAGATAATGTTAGGATAATCTTGTGCTGTTCCAAGTTGTGATTATCATATACTCATATGCTGTTCGAGTGTCTAGCATTATCTGATTATTTATGGATTCACATGTAAAATGAACCCAAATTTCCTAGATTATCAGAATTTCTGCAATTTAATTAGCTGCATCTACTCATAAATTGATTACTTGTAATCAAGTAATGGGCGACATGGGTAAACGGATAAACGGATGAGGTTTTCCCTGTTGACTCAGATGTACGAGGCCTCACCGGGTAATCCTGAGACCGTTTCCGATCCTTCCCGGGTCACCCCCAAATGTACACAGCTAGCAAGGTTTGAACCCTTGACAGCTTGTGATGAAACCAAGTAATGGCCGACATGGAAACACAATAACCGATATGCACAATACGAAACATCACCTAGGTATAATTTAAATTTGAAATTTAAAGGAGACTACTTTCGAGTTTAAATTCATTAAGCAAAAAGTAAACCTGCCATTTGACCCCTGAAGAATCAAATGATGCATGACTTGAAAACACGATAAGCTAAATGTCACTTCAAATATGCAATGCCAAAGGCCCCTGCTAGCTATATACTCTGTTAGGTGCAAAAGGTTAATAACCGGTAACCCGAACCAGCCCACAAACGGATGCCTTTCCATAATGTGGGAGGCATACATGACTCACTCAACGGTTGTGGATATGGGGTGCCAAGGATTGAACCCTTGACCTTGTGCTTGTTAAGTGCAAAGATGCCCCACCCATTAACAGCCGAGTTACGCGCCATTGGCGCTATATACTCCGTAATATAGTACTTGAAAACGAATTAGTCAATAATCACTTTCAAGACCCAATGCTAAACACACGACCTAAAATCATAAAATCTACTCATTAACTAAGCAAACCTCAGAAAGTTGCTGAATCTTGGTTTGAAGTGGGGAAGGAGGCTCGGGAACCGGGGTTCCTTCCGGGGTGACAGCAGCAGGCTTCTCCTGCTTTTTCAACTCATTAATCTCATTCTGTATTGTCCTCACTCTCCTCCATTGCCACCCCAAATAACCAGCATATAACGTGTAAACGAACAAACCACCCATCACAATCGGATGAACCAACGCCAATGATCTTCCCTCCAATATCCCATATTCACCACCAGCAGCCAATGCATCCTGTTCCCAAAACAACCCCAATTATAAAAATATCTAATGCCATAAATACAAGCAATGTGACATAACCCAAAGTAGTCTTGAACGCTAAGAATTAAATTATATGTACCAATTCATTGAGATTGCGAAAAGGTTTTTGCACTTTGGGTAACTATATTATTCAAAAATGTTCACATAAGTCATTATATTTTTTGAATAGTATATACCCTAGAGTGCAAGAATCCTTTCAAAAATGTATAAGTATCTAAAAACATTGTCATCATCATCATCTATAAAGTTCGTAAATATTGACATTCGCCTCTACGTAATGTGAGGCACCAAGACCCGTGGTTGGCTTCCCACCACTCGTGGTCACCACTATGGCCACCCAAACCGCGCGCGGTCTTTCACTTTTGGCACTCGTTTGGTGGTGCAAACCACTAGACGTTGTGCACATTTTTTGTTGTGTGTGTTCGGGTGTGTATATTTGCAGGGACGGAGCCAGGGGGTGTCCCGCGGGTGCCCGGGACACCTATGGATTTTTTTGATGTAATGTTAATTTTAAGAAAAAACATCGATTTTTCCCAAATAAATCTTAAATGACCCCGGTCCATCGAAATGTGTTTTTAGTTTTATTTAGTTAGCATCTTAAACTCTATTATATTACGGTTAAAAAAAATTTGTGCACCCGGTCATATTTGTTCCTGGCTCCGTCCCTGTATATTTGTATTAACCGGAGTATTTTTATGTTTTTTGTTTGGTGGTCACCACTACCGCTCTTTGGTGGTTAAAAAATTAGTGAAGGCCTACTAGCCATCTTAATCAACTATATTGCACACTTGCTTAAACGTGACTTTAATCCGTACAAATTAAATATACTCGTAGTAAAAGTCTAAAAAATGTTCCATCTGGGTCATTTTTTCTGTATTGAAATAACATTGTACTTTCTAAGTTGTTCCACGTTCTTTATTTTACAATATGTCAAAAACCACATAATCAGAACATCATACAAAGTTTAATGACTAAACTGATACGAGACTTGCCTGTGGGTTTAAAATGAAGGGCAATGTGAGTGCAGTTAAAGGTAAAGAAGCCGATTTTAGCCCGCGAATAGCTTGATCTAAGTTAATGGAAACATTTAGTTTAGCGGAACCCGAAGGAACAACCAACAACTGGGAATTTGATGATGATGGTTTAGATGAAACAGTAGTAGGAATTTGAAGACAAGCAAGTGTGGCTGCCATGCTCCTTTTTCTTAGCAACCAGACACATTGTAAGATATGCTAAAAATGTATAAGGCTAAGAGAGTTGAAGTTGATATGATGATGCCATCATGGCATGTTGTGATTGGCTTATTTGGATTACGTTTTTATTGTTTTCATTGTGAATATACTTTTCTAGAGAATAACTGATCGGTCGACACGTTTTTTACGAGTAACTTTTTTTGTAATCATTTTGTAGTTGATGATGTGGGACTTGGAGGAACACAGGTACACAACAAGTATTGCGAGACTTCTATGTCACAATCAAATAAGTAAGGGTTTTTTTTTTTTCTTTTTTTTTTTTTTTTTTTTTTTTTTTTTTTTTTTTTTTGGGAATATTACTGTGTATATTTTGTTGTGAATATGTAAATTCAAAAGAAAGGTAAATATATAATATTGGTATGTTTGGCAAGAAGTTTTTAAAATATGAGTGTTTGCAACTGAAAGTTCGTTTGTTAGCGTTTTATTTGACATTTTTTTTTATAAATAAATTGTTGTTAACCGTTACCGATTGTAGCTATTGCTAATTTTGTCAACTTTACCATCTAGCCATCTATAGCTTCGTACATGGTTTTTTCGTATAAGATGTATTGTACTAGCATTTTCGATGCATATTTTTTTTAGTGCACTTAATGATTGAGATACCATGGTTCAAATCCATAGTCCTTCATTTTGCCCTTAATATATCTCCAGTAAATTTATAAATTATATAAGATGAATGCTAAACAACTCGTCGTAAACGGACCGACTTGAGAGATCAGGTGGTGTACGGGATTAAGGTCAGATGTAAAAGATTATCTGAAAAGTTTTTCTATTTTTGTACGTAGCAACTTTCTATTATTATTTTTATACCTGTACTTTCTTTCCTTTTTTTTAAGCTGCAAACGTTAGTTTAGCTAAAAGATTATTAAGGTGCAACTATATATTAGTACTTATGAGGGTGGGGGTGGGAAACTTTTATGAGCATTCTCCTAACAATCTTTAAGTTGCTCGCCATCGTTATACACTGTCTAAGCAGCCATGTGCAGTCGTAACGTGGGTTTGCACCGTTGGGTGGTATTTGTAACGGCGCGTTATCAGGCGTTAGACCGATGCATGTGCTGCGTTATTGGCGCGTTAACTTGTGGCACGTTAGTCTACTAACCCACGTTAAAGGCCAAGTTGAGATAAAAAATCGACATCCACCGGTTGCCCGTCTCAACGGCTTACGCTTTATGAGCATTCTTTCAAAAAAAAAAAAAAAAAAAAAAAAAAAAAAAAAAAAAAAAAATCAATGATATAAACACGACCTATAAATATCAAACTAACCACATACATATTTTTATACATCATACTAATTCTCCACTCTTTATACCTTCCTACTATGAAGAAAAAAAAAAAAACATTATTCAATCATAATGGATCCAAATCAAAATAACGATATTTTGGTAACGAGCGGTCCAGACACTTGATGACGAGAATGACATACAGTTTATGGTTAATGCGTCGAGTTACATCCCAGCGCTTACCAAGAAGAAGAAGTAAGAAGAAGAAGAAATGAAGCAGTTTAGCTCTTGTTGATTACTTTTTGTCCCCGTACCACATATATTCGTGACGAGATTGGTGGAGGAACGTTTTTTTCTTGATATACGTCAATTCGTTCAGGTTGTCAAGTATACCACGTTAATTGCCGTAGGAGGTTTCGTATGCAGCTCGTAAACTATTCTACAGAATACGTCAAAGGTATTGAATCCTTATTTATCGTATATCCGATTGATATTCCATATCCATCTTTTAAAACTTTTATAGTTAGGACTCCGATTGCACGGGTCCGAGGGAATTATGCTACTTATGAAGTGTAACGTTCGCAGATACGCCAACTTGGCCGTATCGGTTCTATCTCTTTTTTTTTTTTTTTTTGTTGCCAGATCGTTCGATGATATCTGCCAAATGGTGGACTACTTCACCGTCTTTGGTCTAGATAAATTTTAACATGATGTGTATGGATTTGTATATTGCATAGTTTTTAAGATCAGCCAACATGGTCCGACATTCAACGTATTTGTACGAATTCGATGACGTTCAACATGGATTTTCCGGTATGCCGCTTGGTAGCATTGAATGCATGCATTGGCTTGAAAATTGTTCCGTGGCTTGGCAGGTGCCAATTTGGAAGGGTGAATAAAAGATAAACGTATATTGCTTGAAGCTGTTGCTTCACAAAGATTTGTGGGATTTCATGCCATTTTTGGCTATGCAGGGCCCAATAATATATTAATGTTTTAGATAGACCTCAACCTTGTTTCGACAGAACATTCTTGCAAATAAACGAATCCCCAAGGGGCACCCTACATGGTAAAAAAATGAAAGAATATGAACAAGGGTAATCTGACTTACTGACAGAATTAACCCGCAGTGTCAACTTTCGTCAAATCGCTTCTCGGCCACGCCGACTGAGCGAGAAACATCAGTTATTTAAAAGGAAGCCAAGAAAGTGCCGCAGAGGATGATCGAACGTGCTTTTGTGTGGCTAACAAGGCCGTTGGTATACTAAACAACAACCGCACGAGCATAAGGAAATTGTCCCAAGATAACACGATCATGTATAAGCTTGCATTATTTTGCATAAACACGATCCTAAAGATTCAAAGTTTACACTCCGTGAGTAGCAGAATGTGGGTGGTATCCAGCAGCCAAATTTGAGTCAACAAAGGTGGATTGACAGTTCGATACGCAGAGGCACAAGACAAGGAAATGCCGCGACGCAGGAATGCAATACTGCAACTCCCCAACGAGACCTTATGGAGCATGTTGGCAGAAACGTCTCAACTGCCCACAACAACACGAAAATATTCCGAAGACGATGAATAAGTAGTTGTTAATTCGTTTGCTTTTAATTCCTATGTTTTCGGTTTTTTTCATGTAATGTTGTTTCTTGTTATTATATTCGTATTGTAATGATTTAAGTTTTGATTTATGTGTTATTAAATGAAATTGTTGCGTTTTAGTAGGGGTGAATTTAAAAATATTTTGAGTTAAAGTGGAGTTATTGATGAGTTATTGATGTGGGTGTTTTTTTTCTGAATTAAGTATGTGTTAAAGCTGACGTGTCCGCGTGATGGGCTGAGTTATACTGAATAACCTGAAGTTATCACTGTGGGTGCTCTAAGAGAAAGTGAAATGATG